>JARHVA010000253.1:6227500-6345000 GCA_037957365.1 Torreya grandis | reverse complement strand
GTCTTTGAAGGAGGGCCTTATTTTTATAACTAGGTGGGATTATTTGTAAAACCATGGCATGCAGGCTTTAACCCTTCTAAGGAGCATCTAATAGAGTGCCAGTGTGGGTTCGGTTTCCTAGATTCCTAATAGAATGTTACCATGAGGACGTGCTTCATGTGCTAGCATCCATGCTTGAAAGACCTATCAGATCTTCTACAAAAACCTTGAGTAGGAAGGTGATGACCTTTGCTCATATTTACATGGAAATTGATTTAAGTAAACCATTACCAGATGCAGTAGAGATGAGTGCAAGTTCATATTCCTAGGTACAACAACTAGACTATGAGACCCTTCCATTCAGATGCTACCTTTGCCATGAATACAACCACTTGGTGCAAAGATGTCCAAAATCCAAGCCAATGGAATAGAAAACTATGCCTCCTTCTAGTTCCATGCCTAGTATTGACAAAGGGAAGAAGCCTGTACCAGGGGAGAATAAATATGCTGAGGGCTTTGTTCAGGTAAAAGCCAAAACCCGTAGCAGAGGACATAAAAGAACTTTAAGGGAACAAAAAGAGGAGGATACATTTAATAGGGTTGATATCTTAGATGAGTTGGGGTAGCAAACAATTAATCTAGATATGAACAAGGCAAATCACCCTGAGGGGGATTCGGGATTGGTGATTGGTTCTGCCATGCCTTCGTGTGTTATGCAAGAAGAATTTGCTATGCCCATGCTCATGGATGGACAGATGGGAGTGCAGGTGGTGGTGGAGCCAAATGTGGATGTGGGCTAGGGCATAGAGGAAGTAGAGCCTGTGATACAGCCTGGGGCAACAGAAGTGGATAAAAGAGGGAAATCTACCCCTCATCTGGGCATCCTTCAAAAGGATGGGAAGAAAGGGGCTTTAGAGAAAAATGCTAAGAAAGGACAAGAAAAGGACCTAGAGAGGATTAAGATGATTGGGGAGAACTTGGTGGAGTCAAGAGCGATTAAGACCCTAGACACCCATTTCTTGACTCCTCCCAAATGATTGTTATCTCTTGGAATGCAAGGGGCTTGAACAGCGGCCCCAGACAAAAAGTTGTTTAGGAATTAGTGCGTAGGCATTCTTTGAATGTTCTCTTTTTGAAAGAGATTAAAGTTTTTGTTGATTGTATGATGACTATGGCACCTAAGATATGGAGGCAAGGCCATTGTCAGTGCGTTGGAGCCCAGGGATCCTTGAGGGGTGTGGTATACCTTTAGAACCCACACAAGATCTAGCCTGTGTCTTAGTTTTCATTCAAATCCTCCTTATCTATGGTTTCTTGGTGCATTGAATCAGGGGAATCTATTATTTTCTCTAATGTCTATGCTCTAACAGATTACCGAGGCAAGCTCAAGGTATGGAACAACATTCATGAGGTGCATAGTTTGTCTCCTTATTTGCCTTGGATTATTGCTAGAGACTTCAATGCCATTCTAGATTTATCTAAGAAATGGGGAGGGATCATGAAAATTGAGCCCTCTTCTACTTTACTTAGAGAAAATATCTCGACTCTCAATCTTGTTGACATTAAGCCCAGTAATGGTCGCTTCATGTGGAACAATAAAAGGTTGGGGGATAGCAGTATTGCCGAGTGCCTTGACCGATTCATGGTGTCATGTTTTTGGGTAAGGGGTCGTGGTCTTCCAGCTCTGAGATACTTGATTGGTGGGGCTCGGATCATTGGCCCATTAAGCTCACTATTTCCTCGGCTAGGATTCTTCAGAGACCGCCTTTTAAATTCTAGCTCATGTGGCTCAGGGATCTAGACCTATATGACTGTGTTGTTGATTTGTGGAGAAGAGGTAGACCGGGATTTGGAACTGCAATGTATACTTTTGCCAAGCTCTTACAATTTTTCAAATATCAGCTCAAGTGATGGAATAGACAATGTTTTAGAAACATTCACGAGGAGAAAAATATGGCGCAAACACAATTGAATGAAGTGACCCAGATGATTAGGGAAGAGGGGGTGTCTGAATTTCTATTAAGAGAGGAAGCTAAAGCTCTTAAAGTGGTAGAGGAATGGGAGTTAAGGGAAGAAATCTTTTGGAAGCAGAAAGTGAGGAATGTTTGGCTTCAAGAGAGGGATAAGAATACTGCATTCTTCTTCAACTCAGTAAAAGCCAGGCAACATGGTAATACTATTTCCACATTGGTGATGGATAGGGGGGAAACCATTCATTCCACTCAGGGTATTTGTAATGAGGCAGAATTGTATTTTGCTTCTTTATTTTGGGAGGAAGTGTAGGGGGACTTGGTGGCTGAGACCCAGGTTCTTTCTTGTATTCCCTCTTTGGTCTCTTTGAAGATGAATGAGCATCTTATGAGTGCCATTTCTATGGAGGAGGTAGAGAGGAAAATTTTCCAAATGCAAAAAGGTAAAGTGCCTGGGCTGGATGGATTTTTGATTGAATTTTTCTAGGAGTTTTGGGACATTATAAAAGTCAATCTCCTGGCTATGTTCGCAAATCTTAGATGAATAATCAGATGCTTAGGGCTTTGAATTCAACTTTCCTGGCTCTTATCCCTAAGGGGGAGGGAGTTGATCGGTTAAGTCAGTTTCATCCCATTTCCCTTTGCAATGTGATTTATAAAATCATCTCCAAGCTGATTGTGGAAAGATTGAAAAGGTGGCTTACATTGTTTATTTTCAAAGAGAAAAGTGGATTCATGGAAGGGCATCAAATCTTGGATGGCATAGTGGTGGCTACTAAGGCGATTCATTCGATGGCCAAGTCAAAAGAAAAGGCCATGTTCATTAAGCTGGATATGAGTAAAGCTTATGACAGAGTCCGGTGGTCCTTCCTTAAAAAGGTTCTGAATGCTTTTGGATTTAGTGAGGACTGGATTCGTTGGGTCATGAGCTATGTGAATTTGACCTCCTTCTCAGTTCTAATTAATGGGGAGCATTATGATTTATTTGGAGCTTCTCAAGGCCTATGACAAGGTGATCCCATCTCCGTTTATTTGTTTCTTCTTCTGGTAGAAGGGCTAAGATAGTTGATCAAAAGGAGTGTGGAAGGGGGACATATTTAGGGCTAGCAGTGGGGTGGAGGTCTCCTAGCACTCTCCCACCTATAGTTTGTGGATGATGCAGCTTTGATGGGCATGGCAACTGTGAGAGAGTCATCTAATATGTGCAGAGATTGAGATGTTTATCTTGAGGCATCAGGATAACTAATTAATGAGGCTAAGTCTTCAAATTATTTCTTCAACACCCCTCTTCTAATTCAATGGAGAATTGCTAATTTATTCAAGTTCCAAATTGGAAGTCTTCCTTTGATCTACCTTGGCACTCCCATCTCAATTGGGAGATAGTCTAGGGAGACATGGCAGGGCCTTTTGGACAAGTTTCGTGCTAAGGTTAATCATTGGACTCATAGATGGCTGTCCTTTTTTGGTCAGGTTTAGTTGCTTCAATTGGTTGTGCAGGTGCTCCCTATATACACGTGTATGGTCCAGGTAGTGCCGGTGTGTTTTGTGAGAGAACTTGATTCCTTAGCAAGGCAATTTATTTGGGCTGGAAATTTAGCGGTGACTAAATGGAGTCTTATTAAATGGGAGATAGTTTGTAGTCCAAAAAAGTTGGGAGGTCTTGGATTAAGACAGTCGATACTCTCTGGTATGGATTTGGCTGCGAAACTATATTGGAGATGGTGTGTTGAACCAAACTGACTGTGGGCTAGAATATTATCCCATAAGTATTTCACAGGGGTTCCTCAAAGTGAAACTCCTTGGCATAGTTTGACAGGGAAGGGGTCAGTGATCTGGTCTACGCTCAAGAAAGGGGTTGTGCTCATTAAGTGTGGTTTGTTCTAGATATGCAAAGATGAGATGGAGGCACAGTTTTGGTAGGACTCTTGGAATGGTTTTTTGCCCCTAGCAAATCAATATCCTCAATTAAATATTTTAGTGCAAAGATTTGGGGAAGCTGGCTGGATGAGGGCAAGTGATTTCAAGGAGTTTTCCCGTTAGGGGTAGGTGATGACAGCAAGGTGGAAAACACCAGAGGAATGGCCGATTATGGGATTGGAAGAGTAGGGTGCTAAACTCCAATCCATTCTTGCTGGATGCATCTATAGTTCCCTTTTGAAAAGGGATGTTCTAGCATGGGCCCCCAATCTGAAGGGATCATACACGGTGGCTTCAGGGTACCAGGCATTGATCTCTTAGCAACTGGATGGTGGGAGGTAAGTTCCTTGGTGGAAAAAAGTTTGGAATATTTTCTCTTGGCCGAAGTGTAACTATTTCACCTGGGCCTTGGCATGGAATAAATGCTTGACGTCGGATAATATCCGAAAGAGAGGATTTGTTGGCCCTTCGAGGTGTGCCTTACGCAGCAGTGAGGAGGAGGATTCTCAACATTTATTCTTTTGATTCCCCTTCTCAATGCAATTATGGCATCTTTGGTGGGAAGCGTGGAAATTCCAATGTGTTCATGCATCCTCCTTGGCTGATTTTTAGGCGAGATTGGGTAGACTGCCCTCAATGGCTTCATTTTTGCATGAGGTACGGTATGCTGGTCCTATTTTCCTTTTATGGCAAGTCTGTTTTGAAAGAAATTATAGGGTTTTCCAAGGATAAAATTTGGGAATTTAGTAGGTATGGACTAGAATATTGGGCATGGTCTAAGAAATCGTTGGGGTTAAGAGTGAGATTACCTTGCCACTAGCTAAGAGCAATGCTGAGATTATGGAAAGGTTGGGAATTCAAGGAGTTTCTATGATCTCGGCATGTGTCAGGAGAGGTAGAAAGTTGAAATAGAGAGTGCAAAGGATGGGGAAATGGATGCCACCTCCTGCTGTTTTTTTGAAACTTAATATAGACGGGTCGTCTCTTGGGAATCCAGGCTCGGCTGGTATTGGCGAGCTCGATAGGGATTCTATTGGTATGGTGGGTGCAGACAGTTAACTAGATGGAAGGTTGTGTGATTTTACATGCTTTAAGGAGAGCTTATGATTTAGGATGGAGGAAAGTGATTTGTGAGGCTGATTCTCAAGTCCTAGTCAATTTTCTTCTTGAGAAGAACACCTCTGATGTGTGCTGGCAGCTGTCATTGATTGTTCAGCAGATTCTTCAGGTTAGTTCTTGTATGGATTCTATGATTTTTTCCCATATTCCTAGGGAATGGAACAAGGCTGCCAATTGCCTAGCAAGATGGGGATCAGAAGAATTTGAAGGCCAAAATTTTGATGGGTGGGAGCAGATGCCCTACAAACTTTGCCAAAATTTGGAGTGAATTATTGTGGAGGATGAGAGTGGTATTGGAGCATAATTTTTTGTCCTTGTGGTTTTTAGTGGTTTTGTTGATTCCTGAGGTGTTGGGCTCAGGTTGTTCTATACTTTAGTATTCTTGGTTTTAATAATGTTTTTACCCCTCTTTTTTCAAAAAAAATAATCTATACTCAAGACTAAACCAAAAAATATACCACACACCATCACACAATAAATTGGTTTATAAATCAAATCAAACTAAAAATTCCTTTAACACATTACATCACAACCTAAGTTTTTTAAAGATCATATGATGGATATATTTCTAAGAAAAGAGAAGACATCTTATAACCAAAAGGGATTTTGAAATGACTATTTCAAATATTGAAAGTTAGTCATTTATAGTTTAGTTAGAGAAGGTAAATTTTATTATATAATTGAATGGTGTGATTACATAGGTTATATAAACCAAGTTAGCTAGACAAAAGTCATCATCATCATAGCAAATATCCATATTTGTAAGGTAGGAGCCCTCATACATTTTACATGCCTCAATCATAAACATGAACTATAGAAGCATTGATTCAAACCTCAGACTAAACTTAGACCTCATTAAAACTTTTACAAACATAAATTGTATAACTAATGAATCAGGGAAATCATTATATGATCTATTTAAACAGAAATATACTTGGCCACTTGGATATAGTCCTATCAATGAAATAAAAAATTATGTCATCATTCACCAATGTGTGTTAAGAATCAAAATTTAAAAGGTCATGCAAAATAAATTCTAATAGTCAATAGTTATTGTGATGATGACTCATATGAAAATCATTATCACTTAATTCAAAAATCACATCCAAAAAAAAAGTATAAATAATGCTCCACCATAATATTCGCCATTGATTAAAAATTACAACAATTCATATTATACCACCAGAAGACACATTTGTACATTTTAATAGGCTCTTGAGATTTATATTCCAATTATAACTTATATGTAGACCCCTAATGAGCCTCAGATCATTTTTGAGTGTAATGTTCAAACTAAAAGTATATAACTATTTTATTTTAAAAATTGAATCCAAATTTTTATAAATACATACCAATACTACATACAAAGAAAGAATCTTAATCCCCCAAAACCCAAGACAAAGATTTAAAACATATGTGCATTTTTTTAAATTTTAAATAATATATTTTTAGTGCATGATTTTTGAAAAGTATTCTCAATCAAACTAGGTGGATGATTTTAGGTCAAATGAATCATATAAATATTTAAATTTAGTCATGTCCACTTTGAAATATAGTCCTTTAATTTCATTTTGGTCTTGCACGGACAACAAAAAAAAATTATATCTTCATTTGATATTAAAATCAAAAGCCACAAACAAAAATGAAAGTAGAAAATAAAGATGAACCGTCCTACTATTGGGTTTTTTATTTGTGAAATTTTGGATGAAAAAAACTAAATAGTAATGCTAATGCAAAATCCCACAAACCCGTCTATAAATGGAAAACTTCTCAATTTAAATTTAATTTTAAATATGTTGCGTGAACTATTTTATTACTTGAAAAGGTCATGATAAAGTATTTCAACAAGAAACTAGATTGTTTCAATCTGGTCAAATGATAGATCTAGATCATTTTTGTGTCTAGGCCTTATGAATTGGGGCATTATTGCATACTTTATTGATACTTAGATTTAATGATGCTTTAGCTTTCTACCTTCCTAATTTAAAGTTTATGGACTTGATCTTTATATCTAGTTAGCTGCAAGAGGATAATCCATAGCCAAAGATATCCCACATCACATGGTAAAGTCAACAACTTGTGATCAATAAGGCATGAAAAACATTATTTCTAAAAAAAAATTTATTTTTTAAGGACATTGTAATAGTTGAGAAGAATATTTTAGAATTTATCCATGATAGCATTGTACATTAGTATTTGAGGATGTCAATAATGTAATATTTAAAATACTTCCATACCTGTGTTCATTGCTACATTGAAAACACTTTTGGTTAAAGGAGTCTCTAGTATAATTTTATTTATTTCATTTTTAAATATATTTAACATCAAAATAATTACATTAAAATTCAAAATGTTTAAATAACTTATAAATTTATCTTGATAGGATGCATGTATTGTCAAGAAATTTAGGGATTTAACTTTAGCTTGTTAGAAACTTAATGTTTATAGAAGGATTTTTTTAAAATTTAAACTTTATCTCACATATAATTTACATTAAATATAGTGAATTTCAAATTACATTTTATGATCTTCATATTACAATTAATTAAGGATGACCATTGTTTCCATTAATTTTTTTTTGGGTAAGTAAACTATATGAAAATAAAGTTACAATGCCAAAATCAATGCTCATGATCGTATATCCCCCCACAAGATATCCCAAACTAAACCTAAAAATTGAAATAGAGCATCAAATTACATAAAAATGTGTTTACATTTTCCCATTCTTTCCCCAATTTTCCATTTTTTTCCTGAATGATAAAGAGGTAGAGATTGGAGAAGTAGGATTGTAATGCATTTTAGATGCCTCTATTACATCTTATCAACTCAACCAATAAAAATTATATATTTGGATAAAAGAAGAAAAATGTTTTGTATCGTATACCAAAATATAAGGGAGATGGAATACCAAGAAATTTAAAATAATAGAAACCTAGTATGAATAAACCATAGGGAATTCTTTTAATATAAGGCATGAATTTTGGGGATTTTTCAATCTAGTTTATTTGTCAATATAATATATGAAATTTTATTTATTTTTCAAACTATCCACGTTCAAAGAAATATGTGTTTTCAACTCAAAACTACCAATAAAAACATAGAGTAAAATAGTACATCATAATTAACTATATTATCCAACATAACTCAAATAAAAGATACTGAAAAACAACTTATGTGGGAATTTTATTGCCAAATAAGATTGTTCGTAATATAGTAAAAATTAAATGATAAGTTTATTCCTAATCATTCATATCAAGATTAAGTTGAATGTTCATGTATTTTCAAGAAGTTAAGTTGAGCCTCCCACATAGATTCATAAAATAAGTTCATGTTATAAAACCCAGATTGAAAAATCCCTAAATTTCCCTCCCATAGATGTAAGGTATGAAGCTAAATTCCTCATATTGAATGAAAAGATGATCAAATTTATTCTATAGTTTAGATCAGATCTTGGAAATGAAATAATCTAGATTTGATTATTTTGCATACATGCAAGGAGGTCATGTTAGATTTTTGGAGATTAAATCTTAATGATACCATGATAAGGATATACAAAGAAGCAACATAGATTCTAGGGGTAATTTAAAAATAAAATAATCACCATTTGCCTAAAATTATTATTCAGTTGTTTTGAAAATGGGTAATTGTGTGAAAATATGAACTGATCAATTATCCCATGTTTTATACAATTTCTTATATTTATGCTTATAATCACCATATAATATATATTTTAACCTATCTAAAGACACAATTTATCCATCATTACTATACATATGTGACTCTAATTTACATTAAAATTATAAGAGATATGTATTTATTATTTTGAAACACCACTTATATATATTTTGATTGTCATAGGAAATAGTGAACCTAGCCATTTTTTTCGAGGGTCACAGACACAAGAAATTTTTAATTAGGATTTAATTTGACAAAATAGTGACTGTGGATTTATTTTTATTTGCACCAAACTTAGTCAAACATTAAAATAAAGGTAAAAGTTTTTAAATTTTGGATGTTTGTGATATAACATAGGGTTTTATTTCTAACTTCACTGCGATGGCTTAGAGTGGCTGACCTAGATGGTGAAGAACATAAAAATTTGACCTTTTGCATGTGATTTTGGCATGATATTTATTGTCTCTTTTGTGAATGCATGAACAAATATGAACCTTAGAACAGGTGTATCAGGGCTGCAGATGGCAATGCTTTACTACATATCAACAGACAAACTTTAATGTCTGTGATGAGAATCCCTCCTAAGGAACCATACTCTAACCTTAGTATTACTTCTTCCTATGCTTATTTTTCAATGAAGAAATCAATTTACAAAAGTGTCATTGCTAGGAATTGGATCTTAAAATTCCAAAAAGGAGGTTCAAGATTGCCTAGGCCATTAACAAGAAATCATATGATTCTAGAAATACAAGATATCATAGTATTATTACATAGAATAAAAGGAAATGCTCATGGTTATTATTGAGAAGATTGGATGTACTTCTTCATACAGGTGATCCTTCAAGGAGAACAATATTTGGATTGGGCAGAAATTGTAGCTGAATGTTTACATCAGGGTTTAAGTAATTGTTTGGGAAATAGAGAATTTTATGTCTTTGTACCTTCTCTACTGCCTGGCATCTACGAGAGAATGGGTAGGGTTACCACATGCACCTTTGGCCAAAGACAGTAAAATTTATGACTATTACCCACAGTTGTAAATGCATAATTATTATGAGGGTTACAGGGGAATCAATGATGTCTTTATTGGGAAAATGACTTTTGAACTATCAGACAATATCAATAAAAGGTTATCTAAAGAAGCTATGCATCTGATTAACATTTATGGTAGTTTCTTCATTCAATTTTCTAGGTTCTCTTACATTAGAGTTCGGCATTTTTATGGTGAACCTTTGAGGTTACCAAGGTATGTTCTTGACTGATTTGTGCTAATAGAAGTCTATAGGCAATTAACACATGTAGATAAAAACATCCTAATGAATAATAAATATGGCATATCTTTTCCTATTGAATTTGGACATTATTCATGCAAAACAACATCTGATGCTTTGAATTTAGAATTGGACTTTATGAAATTCAATTTTTAGTCCTTCACAGCTAGATCTCAATTTGACAGCAAAGGTTTCATCAGGGATAATCTAGATTTTGAATAGAGTTTTCACATATTCACCAATTGGAAGATTATTGGGAGGATTGTTTAGATGAATTTGAAGTCAAAAGAAGACTGTGGTCCAATATTTCCTTAGGATAGATAGTTACCCTTAAATTAAATATGGACATTTCTAGAATTGTTGACAATGATGAACAAGTGACTGATCCAAAGTTTGAGTAAATAAAACAATCACCTATTCCAAAACTTGATTGGGAAAAAATTGAAGAAGATAAAATTGAAGTCAAGACTCTTCCAATAACAAGGAGAACTAAAACTTGGTTGAGAGAGTGAAAGATGGGAGGAGCTCAAAATATAGTCTCCCAATAATGTACAACAATAATTGAATTTCCATTCTCAATAAGCTCATTTAACCAGCCTATTGCTATTTGTGATGCAGGTACTTCCAAGTCAAAAACTAGAAGGGACGTTGTCATCAAAGAATCTGAGAAGGCCCTTATAATTACCATACCTCCTTGTCTCACTAGGTCATGGACTCAGAGCAAGAAGAAAAATCAAATCTCTAAAAAAGTGATTGTGGATTTGAAGTCTGAAGAGGATTCAGGAGAAGTCAAAGGTGATAAAGAGTCTGATTCACCAATGGTGGAACAAGTTAGTATAGACCAAAAGATAGTTATTCCTTCTGATTCTTTTGAATTGATGATTGTTTCAACTGTACCTTTTGATCAAATTAATCTTGATAGAGAAGCCTCAGCTTCGGCACCTAAATGGCTGGAAAGTTCGATCAGTCATAAAAGGAAAGTAGTTCCATTTTATATACCCTTAGAAGATATATTGAGCAAATGTTTAGGGAAAGCCCCTAAATCCAAAAAGTTGAAAATGACATCTAGGGTAGATGTTGACCCAAACATAGGGAATTGGATTACAGAAATCACCTGGCCAAAAACCAATGAAGAAGTTCAAGATCCTACTATTTAGGATTTTATAGTTGAAAAGGTAGACCTTGGGATTACATCACATTCTGCTAATGTGCATCATCTAGAAGCATCTACTACAAGGATAGTTAGCAGAACTTGGAAGGATGAAAAGGATCAAAAAGAGTTAAAGTAGACTGTGCCTTCAATGGCAAAATATATTGACACCATTCATAGTCTAGATCCTCAACCAATTTTTCAAATACCCATGTCTTTTAATCTAAAATCTCTTGTCAATCAAAGGATGCTAGATCAGATATACAGGGGAAAAATGATTACCAGAGTATTTGACAGCTAGTTGGATGGTATCATCCTGAAAGGTACATAATATTTTCATAATTTGAAAAATGTATATGATCTGACCAAAATCACTGTTGAAGATTTGAAGACTTAGAACGCTTTTTGGATAAAAGAAGAAGGAAAGTGGATGAGCGTGATGAATTAGATTGAAGAAGTGCAAAAATATGGGATATCAAAGTTTTTGTCAGAAAAGAACTTAACAGGACTTGATGAAGATATATTATATGCAAGTAAGAAAAGTATTGAATGGATAAATTTAGTATCTAGACAAGGACAATTGGAAATCACAAAAAATGATCAAAGAAATAACTGAATTCATTCAGTCATTATAGCATGATCTATAGATCATTGATATCAATTACATAAAAGATGATGGAAATCTAGAGAAAGACATCAATGTTTTGATTCAGTCCTTTAAGGAAAAGATTAACTTCATTAAATAAAGTGACAGCCTATTACTCAAAAACGTCTCTTAGATTTCAAAGGAGGAATCACTTTTTTGTCACTGTATCAACATACTCCTAGAGCACATAGAAAAGATGGGAAAAATTCAAAGAGAAGAAAACATCTTGAAAGCAAGGATAAAAATGTTAGCATTCCCAATCATTCAAAAATTTAGGAGTTTGTTATAGTATTTCAGGAGCCGAAGACTCAATGTGTCTACCCAACTGAACAAAGCAAATCTAGAGATCCTAACCCATCACTTCAATAATAACTTTACTTACATAGATTTTTTGATTCAATTATTTAGTTACTTTTGAAACTTGGTCTTTATTAAATTTGTAAAAACTAAATCTCGTATGGGTCAGAGTTACTTTAACTCTGGTTTAGTTTGACAGGTGGATTAGTTATGACAACTATATATATTTTTGATTGTAAAAAGAGATGAGGAAGAAAAAGAGGAGAAAGAAATTAGAAAATTAGAAAAACTGAACCACTGTTGTTAGTAATATATGTGATGTTTGTCTGAAACATTTTTATTTGTGAATGAAAAGGATAATTAATTACTGCATACTTGGATCTATGTGTTTGAGTATTTGAAGTTGGGTTTTCTATGAGAAACCTTCTTTCATATAGTGATTGCTTTTTTCCATTTAGATAATTCATTATATGTGTTTTATTCTTTACTGGGTTAGCAATATATATACTTTTATTTATTTAATATTTATTGGAAATAAAATCTATGTATTATGTTACCTATTGTTGTTATAAAATCTCGCATTCATAAGCTAATGATGTATGGATGTTAGACTGCCTTTAAGCACTTTCTAGTTAAAAGTGTATCTGAATATTTAAATTCATTGAAAATCTTAAAGGGAGTTGTACCTTTACTCAAAGGGGAACTAGTCTTGATAGTTCACCCATTTGTTGTTAACTTATTTGTTCTTGAGAGAGGGGTATGAAGTCAAAATTAAATATGTTTATATAAGGACAAATCTATTAACCAAAAGTTTTTTGGTGACTCCGCTGGCAAATGAAATTGATTTGGTTGCCTTAATATGAGGCAAAAATGGTGCTTCCTCATGAAATGTAATTCTTGTTTGACAACCTAATCTTCATTTTCAAGATGAACAGGAAGATATAATTAGCTAGTTAAATACTCTTGCTTGGCATTCTCATCAAAATATTAATGATTATAGATTATCAAGTAGAGTATTAGAAAAAGAAGAAGAATTTGTTGATAATATAAGATTGTTGTTACTCAGGGAAAGAAGAAGACAAGCAGAAGATGAAGTAAGGAATTAAACCTACTGAAGTGAGAAAAGATTAAGAGAAGCATCAAAGTTAATAACTATTATATCATATGCTAGATTATAGAAGGTACACAAGGTCTTTAAAAAGAGAAGGAATTGAAGATTCTACTTTTCAAGATTTGTAGAATTTAAACTTTCCTTATATGCCTACTCACATTAGAAAAACTAGAAGTAGACCTCCTAGTCCTCCCAAACCATCTAGATCCTCTATTTTTCAAGCATTAACCATTTTTGGTACTGCCTTTCCTTCTACCATAAGTTTTCTTCCAATGGCCCAACCTTGCGGTGCAGCCATAGGACCTCTAAATTTAGGGGCTAACCTCAATCATTTGCCTAAAAATGCAAGGCAAAATTTTCTGAAATTTAATAGAGATGGAAAATAATCACCAGAGGAACATATGAATGCCTTTGTAGTGGCATGTGGTGTGTTAGGCGTACAACATCAAGATGTAGCCATAAGGATTTTTGTGCAAACTTTAACTAATGTTGCAGCATAACGGTTTTATCATCTAATAGAATCCTCAATCACAAGTTGGCATGATATGAAAATTGCATTTGAAAATAGGTTCAAAAGTGCAGAAGATGAGCATTCCCTTCTTGCCCAGTTAACTCAGCTTAAAAAGGAGATACATGAACCCATGAGGGAATTTATAGACAAATTTAATATAATTGTACACAAGATTCCTACTGCTAAAAGACCAACCACTGAGAATTAGAAGTGTTTCTTTATTAATTATATGCCTCTTGATATAAGTTTTCATCTCAAAAGAAGTATAATTGTCAATTTAACTGATGCACAATCATTGGTAGTTGAGTTAAAGGATGATCTTATTATGGCCAAAAAATGGAAAAAAGAAGTTTAGGTACCCAATGCTAATCCTTCATCCTCTACAGATCCTATAGTTCAAAGACTAGTCAATGATATGATTGATATTAAAAGACAATTACCAAAGGCTAGTACTTCATTCCAATAGCCATATCAAGATATTAGTAGGAGAAATCAACAAACAAATACTGGTAAGACATTATCACTTACATCGACACAACCAAGATTGGCTATTGAAACCCCTCCTAGAAGAAATAATATGTGTATTTTTCATTTGACTATTGATCATGATAGAGATTCTTGTCCAAAAATGCTTAGATTTATTTAAATGACTACTACTCAAGATGTATTAGGGGAAATTAATGAATAAGAAAGGAGCTCTAAGAGACCTGGTGACTCTAATATACACTTCCTAGAATATGATTCTAATTCAGAAAGAGAAGGTGAAATATTGGTTACTCTTGAATATCCTTCATGTGATGTATTAACTAGAAGTCAAAAGAATCCAAGATTTTCTAATACTCAAGAATTTCCAGTTAAAGGTAAGGAACCTTTTACTAAAACTTTTGATGCTAAGACACAAGAAAAGAAATTGTTAGAAAGAAAGGATTGTGAAAGTTCTTTTGATATTTTAGATTTTTATAAGTCTGCAAAAATTTAGATATCCCCTGCTGAATACCTCAACCTGAAACCCACAGATCTTGATAAATTGATCAAATATGTCAAAAATGGTCCTACACAAGTTGAACTTGAAAGTCAGTTAAACATTAATACTGAGTCTCCCATTGCCTAATTATTTAATTCTCCATTTAAATCACCCACTGATACTTCTATAATGACCCTTAATTCATTTGATGATACTCCTTTTACAGCTGATATGAAACCCAATCCATTTTATGTTTCTTTGTTCATAAATGGTCATAAACTCAACAATTGTATCATAGACTCATGGGCTTCTGATAATATAATGCCTTCTTATGTAGCCAAAACCTTAGGCTTAACCCTTACAAAAACATTTTGTAGATGTTATTCCATGGATGGCAAACAAATCTCTTTTCTTAGATAAATTAAAGATGCACAAGTTGTTCTTGCAGCCTATCATGATAAAATGGTGAAGTTGACTATTTTGGTGGCTGATATCCCTGCTAGTTATGGGATGTTGTTGAGTAGAACTTTTTTTTACAGATTTAGGAGGGTAGATTAAATTGGATTGGTCAGAAGCTATGATTCTAGTGGGAAAGCAGAAAGTTAAGCTTGAAACCAAACCTAAATGCAAGTTCACGGTATATCCTTCTGATGATCCTAAGTCTTAAATTCTATTTGAAAAATGCAATTTTGGCAACTATTTTCTCTCCTCTAAGGATTCAAAGGAAGAATCTGTACCAAAATATATTCATTCAAATGATCTATAGACCATGGAATTTGATGGCAGTTGTGCTACCACTGGTTCAGGAGTAGGAGTTGTATTGATCTCACCTGAAGGCAAAACTTTTCCTTACTCTTTCAAGCTTGAATTTAAAAATACTAATAATACCGTTGAATATGAAGCTTTATTACTTGGGATGAATGAATCTAAAGGAAAGGGTATAAAAATACTCAAGCCAAAAGGAGATGTTGAATTAATTGTCAAACAAGTGAGAAGTATTTTCTCAGTCAAAAATGACAGACTAAGACATTACAGAAATAGAGTTTGGGATGAGATAGAATGTTTTGATGCCTTTTCTATTGAAGCAATTCCCAGAGACCAGAACTCTCAGGTAGATTATCTAGTTGTATCAGCTTCTCTTCTTCTCCCACACCCTAATTTCAAAAAGGATTCTTATAGAATAGAATTGGTTTATTGTCCTAATGTCCCAAATAATGCTAAAAATTGATAGGTTTTTGAGAGTAATAAATAGATCAATTTTTTTGGGAGAATGCTGATATGTTCTTGGGGACCTATTTTGATGGTTCTAAATCAGAATTTAAAGAATTCACTTCTAATTTAGGAATCAATCCAAAAGATGATGTGATTCAGTTAAAAGGAAAGAAAATCCCTAAAGGATTGGTCTCTCTAGAACATTTGATCACTAGACAAGATGGATACACTAAAAGCAAACCTGTCCAAAATCTTGAAAAAATGGAGAATTATGAAAAATCAATAATAAAAGTGAAACTAACCTGAAATGGATCTCCATTGGTAGGTGTTGTTCACCATAAGAGAAAAACAAATTGATTAATCTCTTGATTAATTATAAAGATGTCTTTGCTTGGTGCTATGACGACCTTAAAGATTTTAGAAGTGGGCTGTTTCAACACCATATTCCTTTAAAATAAAATGCAATTACATTCATACAGAAGCTGATAAATTACAACCCAAAAGTTGTTGAGGATATCTTTAAGGAGATTGATAAGATGTTGAAGGCCAAGATTATTTAACCCATTTAATCACTCCACTTGGGTGGTGAATATTATTCCAATATGTAAAAAGAATAGGGAAATAAAAATCTGTGTTGATTTTAAAAACCTAAACTAAGCCAACTTAAAAGATAATTATCCCTTACCTATAATGGATCACATCTTGCAAACTATTTCTGGATCAGAAATGATGTCCATGTTAGATGGGTTCTTAGGTTAAACCCAAATAAGTGTAGCTGCAGCTGACCAACATAAAATTGCTTTCAATACACCTTGAGGAAATTTTGCTTATAACTGTATGCCTTTTGATTTGATTAATGCTAGCACAACTTTCCAATGATTGATGGATTCATCCTTTAAAGATTTGAAAGATAGGATTATTGTCATTTATCCTGATGATTTGACTATTTTCTATAGAAAAAGAGAGGATCATTTGAAAGATCTAGAGACTATTTTACAAAGATGCCACAGTCATGGGATAACTCTTAATCCTAACAAATCAGTTTTCTATGTTATAGAAGGGAAATTATTGGGACACCTAGTCTCAAAAGATGGAATCAAATTTGACCCAGAAAGAGTCAAAGCAATACAATAGTTAATTCTTCCTTCTAATAGGACTGGGGTTAAGTATTTCTTTGGTCAGATTAATTTTCTTAGAAGGCTCATTCCTGATTTTTTTGAGATTACAAAGTAATTTGTAGGAATGATGAGTAAAAACAAATCATTCAAATGGAATGAAGCTGCTAAAAAAACATTTGAAGATATTAAGGAAGCAATTGCACAAACACCTACTTTGGTAAATCTTGATTTCCAAAAAGATTTTGTTATTTACTACTACCCTTCCGAACATACCATGTCTGGTATCTTATTACAGAGAAATGAAGTAAATGTAGAAGCCCCAATAGCCTTTATGAGTGTTCCTCTCAAGAAACATGAACTTAAATATTCTTTGGCTAAGAAACAAGCTTTTGCTATAGTGAAGGCTATTAAATAATTCAAGTACTATATACTTCATTCTCATTCAGTTGTATTGGTTCCTAGTTCAGATGTCAAAAGCATTCAGACTCAACAAGAGGTTGGGATGAACAGTAGAGCAACATGGGTTTCTAAAATTCAAGAATACGACCTGGAGATTAAGCCAACCAAACTAGTTAGAGGTCAAGGTTTGTGCAAATTGATAGCCAAAAGTATAGATGAATAAGATGAAATCCCTACTATCCTATTGGTGAGCTTACAAGATCCTTGGTTCCTAAATGTGGCACATTATCTTACTTATGGAGAATGTCCTAGTCATTTATCCCCAAAGGAGAAAATAAACCTAAAGTTAAAATCAACAAAATATGTGATTTGGGATGATGTCTTGTACAAAAAAGGACTAGATGGAACCTTCCTGAGATGTGTAGATAAAGAACAACAATGTAAACTGTTAGAAGTTTTTCATAATGAAGCTTGTGGTGGACATTTTTATTCATCAGTCACAGCCTTCAAAATTCTTATAAATTATTATTATTGGCCAGGCATGTTCAAAGATGCATATAAATGGGTAGCTAACTGTGAAACATTCAAATTGTTCTCAGGAAGGCCACAACTTGCAACATTACCTTTGAGACCTATCATTATTGAATAACCTTTCAAACAGTGGGGATTAGACTTCATTGGTCCTCTTTCACCTTCATCAAGTGCTGGTCATACACACATTTTAACAGCAACTAATTATTTTATGAAATGGGTTGAAGCAATCCCTATGAAGAGAACTACTTCATAAGTGGTATGTGATTTTCTCAAAGAATATATACTGGTACATTTTGGCGTTCCTCAAAAGATTGTGGATGATAACACTACTAATTTTTCTTCGATGGAACTTACTTCATTCTGTTATCATCATAGTATTTCTCTTTCTCACTCATCAGATTATTATCCTCAATGGAATGGATAAGTAGAGTCCAATAATAAAATTTTTATAGCCATCATGAAGAAATTACTGAGTGATAAGCAAATAGATTGGCATAAGAAATTATATGAAGCACATTGGGCTGACAGGGTAACCCTAAAAAGAGTAATAGGATTGGCACCATTTGAGCTAGTTTATGGAATAGGAGCACAACTATCATTACCTCTGGAATTATCTCCAGCCAGATTATAGAATGTTATTGAAGATCAGTACTTTCAAGAATCTTTAGAGAAAAGAATTATGTATTTAACTAAGATTGAAGAAGAGAGGAATGAACTTGTTGATCATATTATTGCTCATCAAAACAAAGTTAAAAATATTTTTGATCGAAAAACTAGACCTAGAAATTTCATGGAAGGAGATGAGGTATTGATATGGGATAGAAGAAGAGAACCTAAGGAGCACATGGTAAATTTGATTCACTTTAGAAAGGGCTTTTCAAAATTCATCAAGTACTTGGTCCAAATTATTTTAAATTGGAATATCCAGATGGAGCTATTTTACCCCTATCTTATAATGGACAGGATCTCAAGTTGTACTGACTGTGAAACATGTATCGCCTATTTTATACAAAACCTTTTCTTTTCTTGCTATGTTTTGTGTTTTCCTTTCCCATTTTTGGTTTGTCTTTCTCATTTTCTTTCATTTTTTTCTTGGTTTGCATAACTAGAGTTTCTGAGTTCTCTACATTTTACCATAAAATGCAGTCCCAGGTCAAAGCCAATTTTAGTTTGTGAGTCACCTTTTTCAATTTTGTGAATTTTCCATATAATAACTTCACCCACTTATTGTTTCCTATGTGTGAAATCTTTAAAAGAATTGAACCTTTTTCAGAGTTCAAGAGTTCAATGGTTTAAAGTTTCTCAAAGTGAACTGTTTGTCCTTTTGTGTTTTTCAAGTATATCTTTGAACCTTTTGATTGAACTTGAACCTTTTTCAGAGTTCAAGAGTTCAAAGATTCAAGAGTTCAATGGTTCAAAGAGTTCAATATCCAATTCTTTTTAAAGAGTCTTGTTCACTCAGTTCCCTTGTCTAAATTAATAAATCGCTTGAACCTATCATTTGAACCTACATAGCAAAGTTCAATGGTTCAATATTTCTCAAAATGCACTATTCCTTTGTATGTTATTTATGTCTTTGAACCTTTTGGTTGAACTTGAACCCTTTTTTAAAGTTCAAAAGTTCAAATATTCAATATCCAAAAATTTCAATGGTTCTATAAAAGTCTGAAGTTTCTAGAAAGATCATGTTATTATTGGTTAGTCTATGTGGCTTATGTCATGTCATTGAACCCCAAAATTGAACCATAATTTTCAATGGTTCAAGAATTCAATGGTTCAATGGTGCAACAGTTATATTCTTATCTCGCCCTGATGATTTATCTACGTTAAAATTAGCAAGAGATTTAGAGGAAAATATATCTGAAACTCACTATAAAGTGGAAAATTTTGAATTTTCATGAGGTTACAGATAATCATTACTCATTGAAATTGCATGTAAAATATGCTTGCCATTAATGCATATGTCAAAATATGCATCTTGTCAAGCATGTTTAGCATGTATTCTCCCAATTTAATTTTTTGATTTGGTTAATAATGTATCAAGAAAGAACAATTCAAATTTAGCAAACAAGCATACTGGGTGACACAAAGAAGAAGAACACAAGTAATATAAGATATTCGGCTGCTTGAATCCATAGTGATTTTAGATAAATTTAAGGTGAGTTTCACTCTTACTATAAGTTAATTCCTCTACTTGGTTGGAAATAAGGATCTTTTTGAGTTTATAGTATTGTTTAAAAATTCAAAACTTTCTCTTTTCATTATATTCTTTGATTTGTAGCCATGAAATCCGCTTGTCTTGATTACGAACATGGTCCTGGTCTCATATGTTCTCCGTCTGAAATTGGGGACACTTCTCTGGTCCAATATGATTTGGAAGATTTTAAGGAAATGGATAGAAATTATCTGTCAAATCTTATGATGCATAAAATAGTAGAAAGTGGCTTGGTTGAAGCTGCGGCCTTTCCCATGGCTATACAATGTCCTGAATTGGTCCTTGAATGCATGAATAGATACGAACCTTAGAACAGGTGTATCAAGGCTGAAGATGGCAATGTTTTACTACATATCAATAGATAGACCCTAATGTCTATGGTGAGAATCCCTCCTAAGGAACCAGACTCTAACCTTAGTATTACTTCTTCCTATGGTTATTTTTCAATGAAGAAAGCAATTTACAAAAGTATGACAGCTGAGAATTGGCTCTTAAAATTCAAAGATGGAGGTTCAAGATTGCGTAGGCCATTAACAAGAAATCATATGATTCCAGAAATACAAGATATCATGGTATTATTACATAGACTGAAAGGCAATGCTCATGCTTATTATTGGGAAGACTGGATGTACTTCTTCATTAGGTGATCCTTCAACGAGAACAATAGTTAGATTGGGCAAAAATTGTAGTTGAATGTTTACATCAGGGTTTAAGTAATTATTTGGGAAATAGAGAATTTTATATGTCTTCGTACCTTCTCTACTGCCTGGCATCTATGAGACAATGGGTAGGGTTACCACATGCACCTTTGGACAAAGATAGTAAAATTTATGACTATTACCCACAGTTGCAAATGCATAATTCTTATGAGGGTTACAAGAGAATCAATGATGTCTTTACTGGGAAAATGACTTTTGAACTATCAGACAATATCAATAAAAGGTTATCTGAAGAAGTTATGTAGCTGATTAACATTTATGGTAGTTTCTTCATTCAATTTTCTAGGTTCACTTACATTAGATTTGGGGGTTTTGATGGTGAACCCTTGAGGTTACCAAGTTATGTTCTTGACTGATTTGTGCTAATAGAAGTCTGCAGGCAATTAGCACATGTAGAGAAAAAAATTCCTAATGAAGAATAAATCTGACATATCTTTTGCTATTGAACTTGAACATTATTCATGCAAAACAACATCTGATGCTTTGAATTTAGAATTGGACTTTATGAAATTCAATTTTTAGTCCTTCATAGCCAGATCCCAATTTGATAGCAAAGGTTTCGTCAGGGATAATCTGGATTTTAGAATAGGGTTTTCACATATTCCCCAATTGGAAGATTATTGGGAGGATTATTTAGATGAATTTGAAGTCAGAAGAAGACTGTGGTCCAATTTTTCCTTAGGATAGATAGTTACCCTTAAATTAAATATGGACATTTCTAGAATAGTTGATAATGATGAATAGGTGACTGATCCACAGTTTGAGCAAATAAAATAGTCGCCTATTCCAGAAATTGATTGGGAAAAAAGTGAAGAAGATAAAATTGAAGTCAAGACTCTTCCATTAACAAGGAGAACTGAAAAGTGGCTAAGAGAGTGAAAAATAGGAGTTCAAAATATAGTCTTCCAGCAATGTACAGTAATAATTGAATTTCCATTCCCAATAAGCTCATCTAACTAGCTTATTTCTATTTGTGATGCAGGTACTTCCAAGTCAAAAATTGGAGGGGACCCTGTCATCAAAGAATCTGAGAAGGCCCTTATAATTACCGTACCTCCTCGTGTCACTAGGTCAAGGACTTAGAGCAAGAAGAAAAATCAAATCTCTAAAAAAGTGATTGTGGATTTAAATTCTGAAGAGGATTCAGGAGAAGTCAAAGGTGATAAAGAGTTTGATTCACCAATGGCAGAAGAAGTTAGTATAAACCAATAGATAATTATTCCTTCTAATTCTTCTAAATTGATGATTATTTCAACTATACCTTCTAATCAACTAAATTTTGATAGAGAAGCCTCGACTTCTACACCTAAATGGTTGGAAAGTTCAATTAGTCATAAACAGAAAGTAGTTCCACTTTCTATACCCTTGGAAGATATGGTAAGCAAATGTTTAGGGAAAGCCCCTAAATCCAAAAAGTTAAAAATGACATCCAAGGTAGATGTTGGCCCAAACACAGGGAACTAGAATGCAGAAATCACTCAACCAAAAACCAATGAAGAAGTTCAAGATCCTACTATTTAGGATTTTACAATTGAAAAGGTAGACCTTGGGATTGCATCACGTTTTGTTGATGTGCATCATCTAGAAGCGTCTACTAAAAAGATAGTTAGCAAAACTTGGAAGGATGAAAAGGTATTTCATTCTATTAAAATTTGCATGTAATGTACTACTTGAGTTTAAGCACACTTTGGGGAAGAGTTGAAATTGTTAGCCAACATTGGTTATAAATAATTTTATTCCTTTTTATATTATAGATTATTATTATTTATAGAGAATAAAGAAGATACAGAATGTATATTTTCTTTATAGAGAAAGGATTATTGATAATATTTGAAGCAGAGACATGCCATATAGGTGAAAGTCTATTATGCTAAAAAATACAAGTTATTAAATTTAAAGGATTGACCATGTTTATTTTTACAGAGGTAGAATTTTGAAATAGCTTGATTAAGGCCATTTTCACCTATTACAGAATCTTGTAAGGTTATAAAATTATAGAAATAGGTATTTACCAATTTTAGAGAAAGAAAGTACTCGTAGAGCTTCGAATTAATATGGAGATGTTTGTTGATCAGGTTCAAAGTCTTTAATATCTAGTTTTTAGTTCTATTAAAGGTGATAGGGTTCATTTTTCATTATTTTGAGTTGTATTATTAATTGAAAATTGAATTTTAATGGTTTAGATTGCTATTTAGTAATCTCATGGATATAGCCAATTGGTGAACCTTGTAAATAATCTCTAGTCTCTATTTTATTTTTAGTTTTCTATCAGTATATCATTTTCAAATTATTTTTGATATTTTGAATTTAATTAATAGAAATTAATAAATAGATTATTAAAAGAAATAAAATATGAATGGAATATTTTTATTGAATAATAGATTTATATGAGTTTACAAAATAATCATAATCAGAAGTGTTGTATACAATTTACATTTTGAATAAATGTAATTTTTTTAATTTATTTTGGAAATTTACATATTACTAAAATATATTTTTAAATAAATAGTTTTGATAGTAGGGGGAGACTTACTATTTATAGTTCAATTTGGTATCATAGCAATTAAAATACAAGGATTAACTTCTGGTTGTGTGTAAATTTGAATTCAATTTCAATTTGGTTGTATTATTGTACACTTCTTATTTACTCTCTTTTCATTGTTAGAAGTATAGGTTGTTTACAATAATAGGTGAACTATGGGTAAGTTGTTAAAAGAGAAAAATATTGATGACCCTAAATCATATAATCAATAGATCCAAGAAGAGAACAATTTCTTGATATCTAAATTTTATTCCTTAGAAGGGGAAGTCAAAAATTTGAAAATTTAATTGTAAGCCAAGGATGAGCTATTGACAAGACTAGAGAATTGTGAACAAGTGAAGGATTTGCCTTCCACATCAAATGCAAAAACCATGATGGATGAATGCACTATAAGTAAATATGAGTCACCAGTTGATTTTCTTTCACACGATGAATCTAGTAATAATGATTTTGGTAAATTTGAATAGTATAGAAAAGGAATATGTTCAAAATTAATTGTTAAAATGAGATTTAATGGAAAGACCTTTTATAGTGTGGCCAAGGCACTGATAACCCCATTCAGGTAGAAGATACACCTCATTTTTTAAGTTTGGGATATAATAGTGTGAAAATAGAAGCTGGTGAAAATTCTAGAACCGTTGAAGGAATACAAGCTTATAACAACAAAGTGTTCAGGTCACTAGTCCTGTGAAGTGATAGCATACAGAGAAAAAGAAGTCCATCCCTACAAAAATATGTTCTTGTATACAAACATGATTTGAGAAAAGATAAAATCATTCCACCTTCTCATACTTGCACTAGTTCTAGAAAACCTGGTAAATATTCCAACATATATTAAACCACATATATTATCATTGGATTTTTAGTCTAAATATCTATGTAGTTTTTATGGATTGAATAATCACTATGTTGGTTTATGTTGGAAAAGAAAACAAACTCTTAGGATGTTTATGTTTTTTAAGGAGAAACAAATGGGTAATAATCCTTGTACTCATTGTAATCTAAGTGGTCACCAAAATGATACATTATGGGTATTATATCCACAACTATGTCTTAAGTATTGTAAGAAGACATACATGAAGAATGATGCATCTATAAGCAAATATGAAGTTTTTTCAAATCTAACAGTTTTAGATATGACCCATGAAGCTACTTAGGTATTCACTGAGGAAATTAAACTACCCAAATATGAAAATGTGATAAAGTGGGTTGGTAAGTAATTCCATAGTTTCATGTGTGCTTAGTTGTGATAGTTTATTATCATTAAAATGTTTAAAGTAGTTTTGGGATTGCATTAAAAGGAATATATTTTGTTTTTAAACATATTTTTGGAGCTACTAGTTGTGAGAAAATTTGAGTGATAGGTTTATTATACTTGAATTATTTTCTCATATTTTTGCTTTTGCTAAGATCTATATTTTTATTCTAAATAAGTTTTTGAGCTCCTAATGCTTTGGTAAAAAGAATCAACTCATGTTTAAACTTGGAGATATTATTAAATGATTTAGGATTTAAATATGGTTTATTGGAGTAACTTGTAGAGAAAAGCCAAGGGACAGGTTTAGCATACTCTAATTATTTTATAATGTGTGAGTTTTTGGAAACACTTCATTTTTAAACATTGACAACAATATATGCAGATTATATGGGGCATGATTAGTATGTCTATTTTGAAAAAATTGCATTTCAGTATGTGTTGTCATTTACATTGTGTAAATAGAGAATTATAAGACCCTTTTGGGCACCATTTGTAATTGTAATAATTTTACAAGCTTTTTTTAGCCATACATGATACTTGAATATTTATAAGTCCCTCATTAATTTTGGGCATTTATTTATAACTTCCAAATGCAGTTATAATTAGTGTGTATATTTATTACACTAAAAAACTAGTTTGTAGTTGCATTTGGTGATCATTTATTGTTAGATTCACCATTTTAGAGATGTGATATTTGTACAGGTAATTTATATCTAAAATTTGCTATTGGATAGATATTTATTTCACTAGAATTTCAATGATTCAATTTGATTTTTAAATCATTACGATGATTTTTTGTAATGATGTTTTATAAAGTGAGCCATTTATAGATTTAATGGGTGATTTGACCTTTTAGAGGCCAAAAGGGTCTTATTTGGGAGGTTTGATACTGAGGATTTTCACTCATCATATGTTTCAAATAGAAAAATGTGGAGAATACAAGTGTCATAATCGGAAAGTCGACACATGGTAAAAATATAAAGCATTGATACAATTAATGTCTATATTAGAATTATTTTACTATGTTGCTAATGGGTGTTGTGTTGTACATGTGAGACCAAATTGACCTTTATTCACATTACCCACTCATCAATTTTACCATATAATTCTACTAATGCCATCAAAATATTCTTTCCACATAACTAATTATTGCCACTATAATTCTTCCATTTTCAAAATATTACTAATATCTTATTTTATTATGGTTATTAACAACCATGGGATATTAAATCTAAATTTAATTAAGTCCCAATTTAATTATCTAATTTATGAATTTGATTATTCCATTGGATATTTTAAAATATAAGTCCCAAATTTTAATATTATCCACTTCCACATGGATGGTTATTTAAAAAAACCATGGGATATTAATTTTGAAACAAAAAGTACCTTTGTCCAATTTTAATAAACTTTATTCCTCCGTGTGGATTATCCAAATGACTTTTGTATGGTTAGCAGTTTTGTGTGGAAGATCATGGTACCATGAACCATGTTATTTATGGGAAAAGCTATGTTAAATAAACCATAAGGAACCATCATTACCCACTCGCACATGGAAAAACCATTAAGTGAGGTGTATTAGGTGGACCATTAGTTTTAAATGGTAATCCATTATTAAATTAAACATGGTGTTTCACCCTGTCATAATAGATGGTATTTTATTCCATTTAAATTTGTATATAGCCTATTATGGGAGTTTAAACAACTTTAGGGTGGAGTTGAGATTGTTAGTCAATATTGTCTACAAAAAAAATTATTTTATTTTATATTGTGGATTATTATTATTCTTTATAGAGAATAGATAAGATATAGATTGTATATTTTATTTAAAAAGAAATAATTGTGAAAAATATTCGAAGCAAAGACATGCCATATAGGTGGAAGTTTATTATACTGCAAAACATAGGTTTTTAAATTTAGAGGATTGATCATGTTTATTTTTATAGACATAGAATTTTGAAATACCCTGATTGAGGCCATTTTTGCCTATTATAGAGTCTTGTAAAACTATAAAAATTATAGAGATAATTATTTAGCCATTTTGAAGAAAGTACTTGCAAATCTTTAGATAAATAAAGAGATGCTTGTTGATCAGGTTGAGATTCTTTAATATCTAGTTTCCAATTCTATTACAGGTGATAGAGTTTATTTGTCATTGTTATGAGTTATATTATTACTTGTAGAATTATTTTTAATGGATTTAATTGATATTTAGAAATATTTGGGCCATATCTAATTGGTGAAACCCATATATAATCATTGGTCTCTATTTTATTTTTAGTTTTTCATCAATATATCAGTTTTAAATTATTATTGATATTTGGAATTTAATTACTAGAAATTAATTAATTTTGAGATTATTCAAAGGCATAAAATATGAAGGGATTTTTTTAAAATTGAATATTAGATTTATATGATTTTAAAGAATACTCTGATTGAGGCCATTTTTGCATATTACAGAGTCTTGTAAAAATGTAAAAATTATAGAGAGAATTATTTAGCCATTTTGAAGAAAGAAAGTACTTGAAAATCTTTAGATGAATAAGGAGATGTTTGTTGATCAGGTTGAGAGTCTTTAATATTTATTTTCTAATTCTATTACAGGTGACAGGGTTTATTTGTCATTATTGTGAGTTATATTATTACTTGTAGAATTATTTTTAATGGATTGAATTGACATTTAGAAATCTTTGGGTTGTAGCTAATTGGTGAAACCCCTATATAATCATTGGTCTCTATTTTATTTTTAGTTTTCCATCAGTATATCAATTTTAAATTATTATTGATATTTGGAATTTAATTACTAGAAATTAATTAAGAGACTATTCAAAGGCATAAAATAGGAAGGGATTTTTTAAAATTGAACAATAGATTTATATGAGTTTAAAGAATACTCATAATCAGAATTGTTGTAGATAATTTACATTTAGAATAAAAGTCAATTTTTTAAAAATAAATTTTAGAAATTGACATATTATTAAAATCCATTTTTAAATAAATAGTTTTTATAGTACGGGCTTACTTATAGTTTATAAATCACAAAATTAATATAAAACTTGGTGATAATAAATCTTTAGAGGTTGCAACAAAAACAACTATGAAGGTGAATACTATATAAGGTATGAAAAGTATCGATGATATTTATTACACCCTAAATTTGAAACATAATTTTTTGATTATTGGACAGCTATGTGAAAATAACTATAAGGTGGTTTTTGATGATAATAAATGCACTATTTATGATAAGAATTAAAGAAATAAGGTTGTTATAATAGTGTGTATGTTTAAGAATATGATGTTTCATTCAAGTTTGGAGAGCATAGTAACAACCTTGCAAATATGGCATATGAAGATAAAAGTTAGCTATGACATCTCAGGGATGGGCACTTGAATTTTTAAAGTTTGAAGTTACTAACATCATAAGAATTAGTTTATGGTTTGCCAAAGGTTTAAGAGAAGAAATAACTTTGTGAAGGTTGTGTTAAATGAAAACATGCAAGGAAAATGTTTCTAAAAGGTATTGCATGAAGGGATTATCATCCACTTCTATTGGTTAACTAATATATTTATAGTCCTATGCAAATAAAAAATTTCAGTAAGTTATCATATTTTATTACATTTATTGATGATTATTCAAGAAAGTCTTGGGTATATTTTTTCATGAAAAAAAGTGCAGCATTTGATAAATTTAATAGATTTAAATCCCTTATAGAGAATAAAAGTGGCTACAAAATTAAGTGATCAGGGACTGACTATGGAGGTGAATTATATTAAAATTATTTTATGAATTATTATGATTTGAATAGCATCAAAAGGCAACTCACAACTGTGTAAACTCCTCAACAAAATGGTGTGGCTGAAAAGAAAAAACTATATAGTGGTTGAAATGGCAAGGAACATGTTACAAACAAAGGGATTTAACAACTCTTTTGGGGGTGATGGAGTTGCTAAAATAGTATATATTCTCAATCGAAGTCCCATTAGTGCAATTGAAAAGATGACTCCATATGAAGGATGGTATGAAAGAATCCTAGCATCAAATATTTCTAATTTTTTGGTTGTGTAGCTTATGTTTATGTAGCTAATCATAAAAGGAAGAAATTAGATCCAAAGTGTGAGTCTTGTATTTTTTTTGGGTACAATGAACAAAGCAAAGATTATAAGTTTTATCATCTTCTCACTAATAGTGTAATTATGTCAAGATATGCTATTTTTGATGAAGGGGGAGTGTATGGTCATGATAAAGATAAATTCAATATTGAGAAGTCCAAATCTATTTTAATTGATGGTAGTTATGATGATATTACTAATGAGTGGCCCATAAGTACTTCAATACCCAGGTAGAAGTCCATTAAACATTCCTTCATCTAGTTCATGTATTCCAAGCATAACTCTTACTTCAAGTGCTAGTTATTAAAGGAAGGTACAAAGTTTGAGTGAAATTTATTAGGATACAAGAAGCCAATGACATGAAGAATGTCTAAGAGTTGAGACAGTAAATTATGATTTAATTAAACAATCTGATTTTAAACCATCATGTTTGAAATATGCATGTAATAATTATGTTTGGTTTCAAGCAATGCAAGAAGAGATAAATTATAATAATAGGAATGATACTTGGGAGCTTACATAGCTTTCAACAGAATTGATTCAAAAGAAACAAAAGTGAGCCTACTCTTTCCTAATGTCAAGAAGGTAATGATGTCCTTATTATAATTTTATATGTTGATGATTTTTTGTATATGAGAAACAATTCTAAGATGAAAGATGAATTCAAAATTACAATGATGAATGAATTTCAAATGAGATATTTAGGTCTTATTAAATACCTTTTTAGGGATGGAGGTTCATCAAATTAAAGCTGACATCTTCATTTGTCAAATAAAGAATTTAAATGATATGTTGAATAAATTAAATATGGTTGACTATAAACCAATCTCTACTCCAACTGTTCATGGAGTTATACTATGTAGAGAAGATGGTTCTAAAAGAGTTGATGAGATAAATTACAGAAGTTTTTTTAGAAGCTCAATTTTTCTAGCTCACATAAGACCAGATATTACTTAGTCAGTTTCTCTTATATCAAGATATATGTTTAATCCATCTAAAATTCATATGAATGTAGATAAGAGAATTATGAGTTATTTGAAAGGTACTATTTTTCTCTGGTATTCATTATTACACTACTAAAAAGTTTGAACTTTTAGGTTTTAGTGATTCTGATTGGGGTGGTGGTTTGGATGATCAAAAGTTGACATCTGGGAATTACTTTTCACTTGGTTTTAATTTGGTTACATGGAGTTCAAAGAAGTAAAGTTCAATTTCCGTTTCACCTATAGATTGAGAATATATTGCAGTCACTTTAGTAGGTACACAATAATTATGGCTCTAAAAGGTTTTAGAAGAAATTGGAGAGAAATAAATTTAGCTTATAGTAATTTTCTATGATAATCTTAATGATATCAAATCAACAAGGAATTGAGTGCATCACAATATGTCAAATAATTTTCATTTGAAGTGTCATTTAATTTGAGATTTAGTTTCGAAGAAATATTTAGAATTAAATTATATAAACACACATAAACATGTTGCAGATATCTTCGCTAAAGCCATGGAAAAAGTTTAGTTTTTAAAAATATGAGATCATCTTTTTAGTCCACTCAACATTAAGGGGGAGAATGTTGGTTAATTGCAATTGACTCTAGTTCTACATCGACTTCAATTATCTAAAATAATCATGAAATTTATTTAATAATAATTTAATAGTCAGTTGATATAGCATTTTATAAAAGTAAAGTCTTTGAAAGGCTTGAGATAAGTTTAGTTTATATTTCATACAAATTATTATTTAGATAAATTTAGAATATTTTATTAATTAATTAGGAAAGTAGGTTTACATGCAATTCTAGTAATACATTGTAGTTGATCTTTATTATTATGGAGAATGATTCGAATAATTTAAGGAAGTATTTTTATTTTGGCTATTCTATATTTCTTCTAGTTATGAATAATGCATATATTTGGCTATGAGTTTTTAGTTTATTTTTGCACAATGGTTTATTTTTATTTATTTAAAATTATTCAATTAGTATTGGAGCTTGGTTTTGGGTGAATTTTTTTGTTTTATACCTTTTTAATAATTGATCATGTCAAACTCTAACAGTCTTCCTATTTCATTATTTAGTTGTAATGATTATGATTATGATTATTGAACTATCAAGATGATGACTCTTTTTATAGTAAAATAATTATGGGAGATTTAGTTGATGCATTAAATAGAGGCTTGATTTCAAGTTCTTTGTTGGATTTTTGGAAAAGGTCAATTTCATCGGTGGATTTATGAAAGGTAGAGCTTGACAGTTTGAAAATTCTCCTTGTAGAATCAATCCATTCAATGATTTCATTAATGGTGATATTATTTTATTTGTTCATTATCATACCTTAACTGAACTACCATCTAATGCTCAGAATTGGGATTTGAATTTACCTTTATTTTTGGTAGACATGAGGACCTATACTGTGTTATCTGCTATTATAACTGAATTCTTTTCTTGATTTATGTGAAGCTGAAAATAACATATAATTTTTATAGTGAATTATATTAAAATAGATTTACTATCCATTAAACACCTTATATTTAATTCAAGTAAAACATTCATATATTATTTAGCACATAAAATAATATAGTTTGATTGGCCCAGATGAGTAGAAAGAATAACCTCTTAAATTAAAATGAGAGCATTAATTACCCTTCAGGACTAATAAAATAAGATCCTATATGGGTATGGAGACCCTACCAAAATGAATAAAGTAGTGGTTATTAATTAATTTTTAGACATGTGGATAAGACTAAATAATTTTTTTTTAAAAATCAAATGAAATAATGAATGCTTTCAACATAAGGCTAGTTGGGTTTAAAATTAATAAGGATCGATATGATTTGTGATCATGACATGTTTCATAATATTAGGGCCCCACATTAGTTTACTATTATGTTTAATATTATTATCCATAGAATTATATAAGTTTACAGATGTGTGACCATATGGAATACAATTTACAGTGAAATTCAATTTGTAATTTTGGTGAGAACATAATATGAATGTAGGGTGATTACTGCACACATTGCATTATTAGTCATGGCCATGTGGATTTTTTTACTATGATTAGATTACTTGTTTCTCCATTTTCCTTGATCATGAAGAAATATACTTTGAGGAACTCTATGACTTTATGTAAGTTTGTGGAACCATTGGATATTATTGTATGGTCTATTCAATTTTAAATATATATTAATCACTACCATCAATCACTTAGATTCAAGTAAGTAATTAAATGGTGATGGCCACATGTGTTTGTCGTAAATGATATGTGTGAGAGTAGCATGGATACTCAAGGACCATATTAGTATTTTGGATCAACATAGTTAGAGCCTGCATATATCATAGACCTTCAATTATGATTGCCTCAAACATAATGTTTCTTTCCCTTAGAGAATCAAATGAACATTCTCTAATTTGGGGACCTTTTAATTTATCTATTTTAGTCCATTTATGTGTCATTTCAATTGGAAGTAAGTGGAATTATCCACTTAAATATGTTGAGGTCACTTTATATTTTATGTGACTTTAACTACCATATTCTAAATTGTTTAGTGACTATGCCCCAAGACCTTGGCAAATTATAGTGGAGTACTTGAGGATCAAAATGATAAGGCATAATGGCTACATAACTATTGTGGAGAATATTATAAATGTAAACACATGAATATCTAATAGTATCCTCATTTGATATAAATAGTTGAATGAAGATTTAAATAAAACTATTTCATTATCATAATTTGAGACCATTAAAGTAGTGAAGATTTTATATTTGATATCACTCTTTGGGTCTTGATAAAGATACTGTAGCCCTAATTATGCTTTTTCAATAGGAATAAGATGATATGTAGGCAACCTAGGGAATAGATGCACGTGAATAAAAGGATATCACTTATGGTGTAGTGATCTAGATTAGATTAGTTTTATTATAGTATTTGCAATACTAGGGAATATTTGTCTCATGGAACCATAGAAATAATATTCCAAGATCATAACTTGATGTATATGTGAGATAAATTGAGATCAACCTGATAGAGCTGGTTCAATTCTACATAAAGAATAAGAAAGAATAGGTATGGGGAAAAAATGAAAAGATTTAGATCTCTGTATTCTAATGAAAATTAAATCAATAGCAATGGAATGGTGTTAGAAATGATGAAGAGAGACCTGATATGCTTGTTATCAAGGATGAATGATCATTGAGAAATCAGTAGGTAGAAAGATCATTGAGAAATCTTATTGCTTGTTGTCTGTCAGAGATACCTGATATGCTAGTTAAGCACTACCAGATAGAAATGGGTGGAAGGGTTAAATAAAGATAATATACAGGAAGTAATTTATCTTACAAAGAACACCAAGGGAATGATGGAATCTTGGAGGTTACAATTGCAGCTGCAATGAAGCTCCAACTCATAGGTAGTAGAATGGAGGTAATCTTAAACTAAGTCAATGCAAAATGAAATGGGCACAAGCCAAAATAGATACAAGAATGAAATGGTTAGAGTTAAATATTCCTAACCAACTATATTTTCCCACCCAAGTAACCACTTATAACTATGTAGTTTAGTTAAAATAGTTATCATGACTAAGCAGTTAATTAAAATGGTTACCATGACTCTGTAGGTTAGCCACAGTTAGGTGTCCATAAATAGGTATAAATGGAATTATTTATGTCGATGACTCTATTAAATGGTGACAGTGATGACCATTAACTGGTGACCATCATGTGCCAAGAGTTGACACATGCTAGTTAAACTCACCCATTTGGAAGAATGCGTAGATGTTATAGAAAATTTGTAGAAGTTTTGAAATTAGAAAGTGCAACATACATAGCCTCCTAATCACATCATAACTGATTATTAAAGAGAAGTGTAAAAGTAATCCAAGTGATGTGGAATTTGATTAAATAGCCAAAGCTAGTCGAAATCTAGTGCCATAAGGTACATGTTTTTTATATAAAAATTTGTATCATAAAATATTGTGTTGATTATAAAATTTGTATAAATTAAAGTAGAAAAATCAAATATGTCTTCACCTAAACTCTTATTGTCAAATGCCCAACTCCTCGAAGGGCCAAATTTTGCCATCTGGAAGACAAAGATGTGAACAATTCTTTAATTTAAAGAATTATTGGGCATCATCACTGGTGTGGTGACCAGTTCTACTGAAGTTGATGAGTAAGTTAAATATGATAACTATCGAAGTTCATAAACAAGTTAAATATGATAATTCAAATTTAAAAGCCATGATATTGATCACACTTAATATTATTGATGAGGTTTAACCTCATATTTGGGATGCATCGACATTCAAAGAGGATTTAATTGACTTTAAATATCAGGTTATTTTATTAAATTGTTCAGCAGTTAGATCGTAGATGTAATTGATGCATAAATTATAGGGAACTTTGAATCAAGCATAATTTACTTTGAAACGTTAAAATTATAGATACTCCACACTGATCTAAAATAAATTTTTTTTGATAATGCATTATGGAGCTTAAAATAAATATAATATTTTTAAAAACATTAAAATTTGATATTAACTCTTATCCATTCACTTATTAAGTAATATTATTACTTAACATTTAGTAATATATTTTAAGCTAAAGATGATTTAGATCAACTAAAGATATAAGACCATATTTGAATAATAATTACCAATAACATTTAAAATATAAATAAATTAAAAAATTAGATATTATACTATTTAAATATAGCTATTAAAAATATGAATAATTTTTTTATTGATTTGTTTTGTTGGAATGCTAACTTACAATTTAATAATAATTAATATTAATGTAGATTAAAACTAATTAATTTTAGTTTACAAAAATATTAATTATTAAATTTATATTATGTTTTCTTTATCAAATATAGGTTATAAATTTTTTAGCTTTTCTATCAATACATTTTTTCTAACCGTTTATGGTGTGACCACTGTCAAAAATAATATTTAAGATTTAATAAAATTAAAAAATAATTTTTTTATGAATAAAATATCATTTATCTTACTTGACATTAGTTAAAAAATAATTTTATAATTATCTTTTTAACAGAGATCTATTACTTGTTTTTGTGTATTAGATTAAAGATATAGGGTAAATATTGTATATTTTTTTTCAAAGTAACGATGATGTTTACCCTTGGTTTTTGGGAAGACTTATTTCTAGGTGCATTTACGTGGTTTTCGAAGATTAATATTTATACCATATAGAATGTGTTGGAACAGTTAGGTTGTATTGTTATTTATCAAAGTAATGTTGTCTCAAATATTGATTATATGAATTGCATCAAATAGAGTAGTATAAGTGGTAAGAAGATCAAACAAAAGCTTGAGTTACCTAGGGGTGAAGATAGTTAGGTTCATTTTTATGGTGGATAATATTGGATGGTGATTTTTTTTAGTGAAACATTTTTCTACTTTGCTTTGATTGGAACCTGTGTGATTTTAAAAATATTATGTATTACTTCTTTGTGGATCAAATAAGTCCCCATTGCAACTACCCATCATGGCATTGGGTCCGTGGCCTTGTGTCTATAAATTTTATTTATGTTTTGTTTCATTTTTAAATAAAGTAGTTGTGTTTATTCAATATTTGTGTTAGCAGTTGTATATATTGTGTGAAATGAAATATAGATTCTATTTGTGGTTTTTTGGTATTATTATGTAGGTAAAAATTATTATTATGAAGGTGAAAATATTGGTAGAGCCAAAGAGTGATAGAGCAATGGTGTTCATATTTGAAGTAATGGTGTTATTAAATTATGGATCACCTTCAATTAGACCATAAACATAATTAATGCATAAGCTAATTTTTTAAATTGTGGAGGTTTTGAATTAAACATAATTGACATAGAAATTTTAACCCCTTTTTAATTTAATATTTTTATAATCTATGAAAATTATATCTTAATGTTTTTGGATATACCTTGAGTCTATTTATAGTTTGATATTTGGGATCAAAACTATGATTCATAAAAAAAAACACAAGAAATTATATAAATATATAGATTATCTTGAACGTTTATTTCTTGCACTATGAATTATATTGATATTTAAAGAAAAATGTTGAATCAATAACCATCTTTAAAAATATATATGACAATCAAAGTAGATCATGAAATTTATTCCCCAAGATTTAGATGCATATGCAATGTTGAACATCTAAAAAAGATAAACAATATAAATAAAATTAGTAGTTGGCCATAACATCATCAAAAAAATATATGACAAGTAGAGTAGACAATGAAATTTATTCGCCAAGATTTAAATGTGTAGTCAATGTTGAATCAATAATTGTCGTCAACAAATTATATGATAAACAAGGTAACTAATAAATTTTACTTTTTCAAATATAAATGTGTAGCTCCAAAAAATACAAACAATATAAATAGAATTGAAGGTTGGCTATAACATTATACATTAATGACAGTTGACTTTTTAAAATATGTCAAGTCATTTCTTTGAAAATTATTATTAATTAATATCTATTGAAGGGACTGCAAGCCCAAGCCAATGTTAATTAAAATATATGCAAGACTAGAACTTTTGTATACACTTTCCTTATTATACTTTAATAAATATGTAGATTATCTTGAGAGTTTCCTTTTTCAATTATGAACTATATTAATATTTACATAATAGTATTGAATCAATAATTATTGTCAAAAAATATATGAGAAATATGGTAGACCGTAAAATTTATTCCCTAATACTTATATGTGTATATAATGTTGAATCAATAATTATAGTAAAAAAGTCGCTGATAGACAAATTAAACTCTAAATTTTACTTCTTAAAATTTAAATGTATACTTTCAAAAAAAATAAACATTCACCATAACTTTATACATAATAATAATTATGTTGTAATATATAAATTCATTAAATTATTATTAATATTTGTTAAAGAAAATGTAAACCAAAATCAAAATCAATTATAATTGAAATATGTGAAGGACATGAACTTTTGTATACACTTTCTTTTCTATATTTTATTTAATGACGTTACCACCTCCAACTAAATAAATAAATTTTTATTCTTTTATTTTAGAAAAAAAACTAATTTGGAGATAAAATTGAACCCAAGTTAAATACGCTGATTAGATAAATAAATTTTAATAATCTTCTCATGCTTCACGAAAAAATCAAACTTGGAAGCAATTAAACAAGAAAAAAAATCTATCGTTTTCATGGAAATCAATTGACACGTTCAAAATGTCAAGTGTCATTAATTCATATTGTTTGTCAAGTCCCTCAAGTCAATGGGAGGAGTCAATTTTTGCTCAATTACATTCCTCCTCATCCATTATGGAAATTGCCAAGAATGCTTTATTAGCAAATTTTACTGCAGAATTGTGATTCGTTAAGAGTTGCTGGTGGAGATGTGCTTCTTCTCGGAGCCTGACTCAGTGGAAATCAGATTATAATTTCACAGAATGGAATCTTGGAATTGGGATGTTTCTGTCCCAATAGAACTATCTAGGAGATACAAAATACCTAGCAATAAATGTTGATCATAGTTAACGATAAATACCATTACTTTTCAAAATGATGGTACAATTTTTTTCTCAAAATAAATATAAGAATAATTATTTTTACATGTCAACTATAAATTTTATAAATATATATATATATATATATATATATATATATATCCAAATTTAAAAAGAAAAAACCTAGAAGAATATAAGACAAACATCATTTTTTTGGTGGAAGAAAAAAAAAATTATAAATTCATTTTTTTAAACATCAATAAAATGTAAAACAAGTGTCACTCTTTTGTGAAAAACAACAACAAACTCAAACATTGTATTTGACAACTAAAATATTGTGATTGGCTAGAAAAAAGTTACCAATAGAAAAATTCAAATATATTGCAAAAAATAACATAACAAAAAATGAGGTTAAAGACAAAGCCAAAATTAACCCTCTACGATGTCATGCCCTCTATAACATTAATTCTGAGAGATTGAGATACACATTATACTAACAGAGTTAATTGAAAACAACACTAACAAAAGAGGAGCCCCCCAATGCCACCAAGTCTATGGCCCTGTAATTATTGACAATTATCTTTCTTGTCATATTACATGGGATTTTGATACTTCATAAATCATAAAAAATAAGTCATGGAAACTTGTCAGTCTGCCTATAGGAAAGAAATCCATTCGCTGGATGTTGATTTTCAAGACAATATATAAGGCAATTGAATCTATCAATAAATACCAGGTATGACTTGTTGTAAAAAGGTATGCTTAGTAAGAAGGAATTGATTATGAGGAGACATTTGAACCCACTACTAAGATCAACATCACAAGAGTTATTTGCACATTCATAGAAAAAAAGGGATGGAAGCTTCATCAAATGGACATCAAAAGTGCATTCTTGAATGGTGGTTTCAAACAAGAAGTGCACATGACCAATCCATAAGGTTTCATTGATGAATAATATCCACAAAAGGTATATCATCTAATTAAGTCACTTTATGAAATTAATAAGGTACTAAGGGCATGGTACATTAGGATAGATGATTATCTATTATAACATGGATTCATTCATAGCCATTTAGATTCAAATTTATATATGAAGAAGGTAGGAACAAATATTATCATTCTTATTTTGTATTTGGATGATCTTGTGATCACATGAAGCTTAGATGATCTCATTGAAGAAGTAAATAATGATTTGAATAAATTCTTTGACATAGTACACTTGGGGCTAATTCATTATTAACTTGGCTTAGAGATATGGCAAAAGAATAAACACATTTTTGTCTCATGTATGAAATATGTCGAGAACCTACTTAATAAATATGGGATGATAAATTGTAAACCATTGTCAACTATGATGGAGAAAGGTTTGTAACTATCCTGATTTTAGGATTCACCTCAACTAGATGAAACTTACTACATGTAACTTCTTGGGAGTCTTATTTCCTTGACATATACCAAACAAGAAATATGTTTTGGTGTCAACTATCTTTCAACATTCATGCAGCCAAAGAAATTTAATTGGGTTGAATAAAAGCACATTTTGAGATATATCTGAGGTACATTACATTATGGTATGGAATACAATAAGAACTCACATTTATTATTATAGGCTTATAAAAAATTAGACTATGAAAGCTTTGTTAATGATAGGAAATCAACTATAGGTTATATATTTCATTTAAAGTATAGACAAATTTCATGGATTAGTAAAAATAAATCTATAGTTTTTATCTAATCCACAATGGTATAATATCATGTTGCATGAGGAGTTGTGTGTGAAGAAGTATGGTTATGTCTTATTCTGTCTAACATAGATAATCCTAAGGATCAATCACCAATCCTTTTTTGTGTTAATTAGGGTGTGTTCAATACTATCAATAATCAAGTGTTTCATGAAAGAACCAGACACATTGAGGTCTAGTGTCATTACATTCTAGGACAAGTCTTAAACCACCACATTCACCTCTAGTACTGCCCAGCAAATTTACAAATAACAAATATAGATACCAAGTCATTTCACAAGGTGAATTTAATCTATTTGAGGGGTACATTTGTAAAAGCAATTTAATAAAAGGGGGAATGTTAGTGTAATGTCATATTAGTAAATTATTAAATTAACTAGTAATTATTAGTAAATAGTTTCATTATAGCTAGTAACTATTTTCAAGTAATTTTGTATTTATATATATTCATGATCTATCCTTGAATATAATAGTCGAATCTTTTTAAGATCTTCAGTATTAAATCTTGATCTTATTTTATACTATGACCTATTATACGTATATATTAAATGATCATCTTTTAAGCTTTATAGGAAAGCCTCACTTTAATAAAAGCAAACACCTAAATATTTATAAATCATATAAAAATTAAACCATGAAAATTTTGAGTCTAAATCATGTTGAAACTTGTGACACTTTAGGCTTAATATTAATTACCACAATGACTTCAAAAATTAGCGTTAACATGATGACTTGTTCATAGTGATTAGAAATGTATCTATGCGAACCTTATGAATTGATATCATAATTAACAAGCACCAATATCGTACACAACCATTAACTCTATTGAATCTACTGAAATGATTTCTAGTTAAAAATTGGATATGTATTGAATGATGGTAGAATCTAAGCCCATATTCTTGACTGAATACATTATTAATAATTCATAATATGAAAAATTATCTCTCTGTAAGGGTATATCATTTTTCTTTTCTATCTTTGAATGCAATTATCTCTATGTTTTACGTCAATTTGTGCAACCAAATTGGTCTCTATAGAATGAAACTCCAAGATTGTGACACTTGGCCTAATCATGCCACCACAAGGCCATGTAGTGATCACCCCTAACTTTTTGATAGGATCCTATAGATTTTATGTTCCCAGGAGGCGATGATAGCGACAAGTGTCACCATTGTAAAAGCTAATACTCACTTCCATTTGGCATTGCCTATAATGTGTAACCACTTATATCACCAAGTATGGACCCATAATTTTATTAAATATGGTTAGAGAACATAATTTTTGAATTATTCACAAGGATTTAGAATTTATTATGGTCATAGTCACTATAGACTATTATTCACAGGGAAAATGTTTAGAATCAAGGTTATTTTTAAAGAATGGCTTTAGTATTGTATTTCTTTTGGATTCATGCATTCTATGAGAATTTTATATTGGGCCTATCCCAACATTATGGCTGATATAATCTTCCATCTAAGTTAGTGAGGGTTTTAAACCCTTTGTGGCATAGACCTGGGGAAAATTAAGACATGACCTAATTGATTCTAAATATATATTAAATCCCTTAGTGAACAAATAGATAGATGGATTTGCCATATTTTCCATGTCAATTATTTAAGTAAGGAAATCTAAAAACATGATGGTTATGTTAATATTTAAAAAAAGTAGTCATGGTAAAAAATTATCATTGCCTAGTCTAAATAAGAGTGTCATTTACCAAGTCCCTATAGGGTTGAGTATAGAACTAAGGATAGATCATATCATTATTAATTACTATGTACTATTGGATTTGCAGATGCTTCTCAAGCTTCATTAGTCCCCATTAATTCAAATCTATCCAAGTTTAAAGGATCATGTCTATGTGAGCAAGGAGGAAGTTTCAACACCACCAATTTTAATTGTTGTGTGTAAATAAAGAGCCCTTCCAACTGAGTTTTATGACATAGCTTAAAGTAACATCCTAATTAAATAATTCAAGTTTATTACATAGACTAAAGTAGCAACCTAATTGAATAATTTGAGTATTTCACTTACGCAAATGTAATCCTAAATTGCTCCCTCTCTGATTTATCCTCACTAGCAAATGAAATTAAAAGTAAGATGTACAATTTTTTAGCCAAATCTAAAAATTCAAACATAGCATTTGAAAAAATACCAAACTAAAATATATAATCGAATAAAATGCTTCATAAGCAAAATGTTACAGTAAGAAGGGAAGGTGAAACCAAAGGTCAAACCAATTATTAAAAATAAATAATATGCCACTAAGTGGCATGTAGAACCACTTGTATGAATGTGAAAAAAGAAAAAAAATTCAATCTCGTGATAAGCGAACAAAGTTGTTCAAATAAAATAGAACACTTTCAATAAATCTTGTTACCATAAAACATTTAAAGTAGAAAGGAGGTACAATAGAATATAGACTGATAATGCACTAAAATACTTAAAACTTTACACTGAACCACTGAAATACTATTCAAATATCGTATAGCCAAATTTTTTAAATCTCTGGATAAAACTCTTACACCTTCATATATTTGATATACCATAATTTTTTTATCATCATAAATTATGGTGAAGGCCTTTGAGAACACACAGTGAATGCTAGTATTCTTTGGAATGATGAAATCCATAAAACCACCATTATTTTTGAATTTGAGGTTAAGAGGGGTCACATCTTCAAGTACAAATCTTTGGCTATCCAAATTAAAGATAGAGGCCTCTACTACTACACCATAAGTAGTATCTTTATAAGTATTTATCCCTTTGAATAGTTCTTTCCCTTTGAAGAAGTCACTTACAAGTTGGTGCAATTTGGGAATTCAATTATTATATATAGAAAAGCCTTCTATTCTGTGACCAAAATTATTCACTAATTACTGTTGACTCTAGTTCTATGGTAGCTTTAATCATGTAATTTATTTAATAATTAATCATTATTTAGTTAATATATATTTTACAAAAATTAGAGCCTTTGAAAGGTTAGAGATAACATTATTTTATATTTCATGCAAATTATTATTTAGATAAATTTAGAATATTTTTATTTATTAATTAGAAAATCATGTTCACATATAATTCTATTAACACATTGTAATTGATCTTAATTATTATGGAGAATGATTCGAATAATTTGAAGAAGTATTTTTATTTTTTCTATTCTATATGTCTTCTGGTTATGAATATTACATATATTTAGCTATGAGTTTCTTATTTCTTTCTATGCAATGGTTTATTTTTCTATTTTTTAAAATCTTTAAATGGTATCAGAGCTTGGTTTTTGACTAGATGTTTTTTGTTTTAGATATTTCTAATAATTGATCATGTCAAACTCTAACAGTATTCCTATTCCTAAATTTAGTGGTAATGATCATGATTATTGGAGCATCAAAATGATGACTCTTGTGATAGAAAAATAATTATGAGTGATTGTAGAAACTTGTTATCCTGAACTAGCTAATTGGGACACTATTACAACTAATGATAGGCAAGCTAGAAGGAAGCTAAGAATAATAACTCATAAGCTCTATTTCATATTCAAACAACTCCAGACAAGAACCTATTTCCAAGATTTACAGGTGAAAAGACAATGAAGGATGCCTAGAAAACTCTACAAGAAGCTTACCAAGGTAGCGATCAAGGCAAAGTGGTTAGATTACAAACATTAAAGAGAGAATTTAATAATTTCAAGATGAAACAAGCTGAAAGTGTGAATGATTTTTATTTAAGAGTAAAATATGTAGTTAACAAGATGGATACACTTGGAGAAATATTGAATAAAGAGGTTGTTGTAAAAAGGGTGTTAAGGTCTCTAACACCAAGGTGGAATCATATTGCCATAATTATTGAAGAAATAAAAGATTTGAATACTCTTAAATTTGATCACCTGGTTGGATATCTTGGTCTTATGAAGAAATATTAAGAGACAGATTAAATAAAAGTGATGAGAAGGATTTTCCCAAAAAATTAAAGATGACAAAGAATGAAGGTACCAACACTAGAAATAAGAATAGCCATGTACAAGGCAAAGATAATTTCAAAAATAATCAAGGACAAGGTAATGACATTAATTATAGTTATTCAAGAGGATTCAAAGAAAAAATATGTGGTTCAGATACAAGAGTTAAAGGTAGAGGTATATTTGATAAAAGAAATATTCAATGCTATTATTGTCACAAATATGGTCACTTTGAGTGGGGATGTAGATTAAAAGCATGAAATAAAAATAAAAGTGTTAATTATGCTAATGAAGATGGTGATGCATCATGAAATTTATTCATTTCATATGACAAAGTTGAAAATAGTAATAATGGGGTTTGGTATTTAGATTTAGGTTGTTACAATCACATGTCATGGAATAATGTGTTGTTTTCTAAAATAGATAGAATTTTCAAAATGATCTAGAGTATTTTCACTTTTCAATTGGTTTGAATGGAAAAATTTAGAAAAGACAAGTGTCACAATGGGAAATTCAACACGTGGTAAATATTAAAAGGGTTGATACAATTAATTTTTATAGTAGAATTATTGTATTATGTTGCTAATGGGTGTTGTGTTTTAGACATGAGACCAAACTAACCTTTATCCAAATTACCCCATTATCAATTTTACCATATAATTCCATTAATGCCACCATGATATTCTTTCCACATAACCAATTGTTCCCATCGTAAAATTTTATTAATATCCTATTTTATTATGGTTAGTAATAACCATGGGATATTAACACCAAATTTGATTAAATCCCAATTTAAATATCCTATTTATGACTTTGATTATTCCATTGGATGTTTTAAAATTAAATTCCCAAATTTTAATATTTCCCATTCCCAAGTGGATGGTTATTTAAAAAAAACATGGGATATTGTTGTTAAAACATAGATTACCTTTGTCCAATTTTAATAAACTTTATTCCTCTACATGGATTATCCACTTGACTATTTCATGGTCGGTATTTTTGTGTGGAAGATCATGATAACGTGGACCATGTTATCTTTGAGAAAAACTTTTTTAAATAAACCATATGGAGTCACCCTTCTCCATTCCCATGTGGATCAATCGTTAAGTGGGGCATTTTAGGTGGACCATTAGTTTTAAATGGTAATCCATTATCAAATTAAACATGGTGTTTCAACCTTTCATAATATATGAGATTTTTTTCTATTAAAATTTGCATGCAATGTATTGTGAGAGTTCAATCACACATTGGGGTAGAGTTGACATTGTTAGCCAACATTGGCTATAAAATTTTTTATTTCATTTTATATTATAGATTATTATTATTATTTACAGAGAACAAAGATGATACATATTGTATATTTTCTTTATAGAGAAATAATTGTTAAAAATATTTGAAGTGGGAACATGCTATATAGGTGAAAGTCTATTATACTAGAGAACACATGTTATTAAATTTAGAGGATTGACTATGTTTATTTTTATAGAGGTAGAATTTTGGAATAGCTTAAATGAATCCATTTTTGCCTATTATAGAGTCTTATAAGCTTATAAATATTATAAAGAGAGTTATTTTCCCACATTAGAGAAAGAACGTACTTGTAGAGCTTTGAATGAATATAGAGATGTTTGTTGATCAGGTTTAAAGTCTTCAATATCTAGTTTTTAGTTATATTAAAGGTGATAGGGTTTATTTATAATTATTGTGAGTTGTATTATTACTTTAAAATTGAATTTTAATGGTTTAGATTACTATTTTGTAATTTTTGGGATATAGACAATTGAGGAACTCTATAAATAATCTCTAGTCTCTATTTTATTTTCAATTTTCCATCAGTATATCTGTTTCAAATTATTTATTATATATTGAAATTAATTGATAGAAATTAATAAAGAGATAAAATATGAAGGGAATGTTTATAATTGAATAATAGATTTATATAAGTTTACAAAATACTCATAATCAGAAGTGTTGAGGACAATTTACATTCTAAATAAATGTCATTTAAAAATGAAAAAAGGAAATTGACATATTATTAAAATCCATTTTTAAATAAATATTTTTGATAGTAGGGGTATACTTATTGTTTACAGTTTAGTTTGGTATCAGAGCAGTTAGAATGCAAGTATTAGCTTTTGATTGTGTGAAAATTTGAATTCAGTTTTAGTTTAGTTGTATTATTATAGACTTTTTGTTTACTCTATTTTCATTGTTATAATTAGAAGATGTTTATAGGGATAGGTGAACTATGGGTAAGTTGTCAAAAGATGAAAATCTCGATGACCTTGAGTCATGTAATCAACAGATCCAAGAAGAGAACTCTTTTTTTAGATCAAAATTTTATTCCTTGGAAGATGAACTTGAGAGGTTAAAAACTAAGTAATAAGCCAAGGATGAGCTCTTGACAAGACTAGAGAATGGTGAACAAGTGAAGGATTTGCCTTCCACATTAGATCTAGAAACCATGATGGATGAATGCACTATAAGTGAATATGAGTCACCAGTTAATTTTCCTTCCCATGATGAATCTAGCAATAATGACTTTGGTAAATTTGAATAGTATACAAAAGTAATAGGCTCAAAATTACTTGTTAAAATGAGATTTAATGGAAAAGGCCTTTCATAATATGGTCAAGGGACTAATAACCCCATTTAGGTAAAAGATAGACCTTAATTTTTAGGTTTGGGATATAATAGTGTGAAAATGGAAGCTAGTGAAAATTCTAGAACCACTTAAGGAAGACAAGAATCTAACAACATAATGTTCATGTCACTAATCATGCAAAGTGATAGCATGCAGAGAAAAAAAATCCATCCCCATGAAAAGATAGATTTGTGTACAGACAAGATTTGAGAAAAGATAAAATCATTTCACCTTCTCATACTTGTACTTGTCCTAGAAAACATGTTAAATATTCAAACATATATTTTAATTATGAAAATAAGGACTTATTATCATTGAAATTGTGAAAATAAGGACTTATTATCAATGTATTTTTTGTCTAAATATCCATGCAGTTTTTATGAATTAAATAGTAATTATGTTCATTTATGTTTTAGAAGAAAACCAGCTCTTAGGATGTTTATTTTTTTTAAATAGAAACAAATGGGTAATAATCATTGTAATCTAAGTGGTCATTGAAATGATACATGTTGAGTATTATATTCACAACTATGTATTAAGTAATGTAGGAATACATCCATGAAGAATGATGCATTCATAGTAAATAGAAAGTTGTTTCAAATCTAACAGTTTCATATATGACCCATGAAGCTACACAGGTATCCACTAAGGAAATTAAACCACCTAAATACAAAAATGTGATAAATTGGGTTGGTAATCAATTCCTTAGTTTCATGTTTGCTTAGTTGGGATAGTTTATTATCATTCCAATGTTCAAATTAGTTTTGGGACTTCATTAAAAGAAATATATTTTACTTTTGAACGTATTTTTTGATCTATTAGTTGTGAGAAAATCTGAGTGACAGGTTTATCATACTTAGATTATTTTCTCATATTTGTTGTTTTTTAAGATCTATATTTTTCTCCTAAATAAGGTTTTGAGTTCTTGATGCATTGGTAAATATAATTAACTCATATTTAAACCTGAAGATATTCTCAAATGATTTAGGATTTGAAGATGGTTTATAGGAGTAACCTATAGAGACAAGCTAATGGATAGGTTTATTATACTTAGATTACTTTCTAACATTTAGTTTTTTTAAAAATAATCATTTGTAAACCTTGAAAATAGTATATACACATTATATGGGGCATGATCAATATGTTTATTTTGGAAAATTCTGCATTTCAATATATATGTTGTCATTTACATTGTGTAAATAAAAGATTATAAGACCCTTTTTGGGGACCATTTCTAATTGTAATAATTTTACAAAATTTTTGTAGTCATACATGATATTTAAATTTTTATAAGTCCCTCATTCATTTTGGTAATTTATTTGTAACTCTCAAATGTGGTTACAATTAGCATGCATATTTATTACACTAACAAACTAGTTTGCAGTTGCATTTGGGGATCGTTTCATGGGAAATTTCATTATTTTATAGATGTGACATTTCTATAGGTAGTTTACTTCTATCTACAATTTTGGTATTGGAGAGATATTTATTTCATTATAATTTCAAGGATTCAATTTGATTTTTAAATCGTTACAAAGATTTTTTGTAGTGATGGTTTTCAATGTGAACCATTTATAGATTCAGTGGTTGATTTGACCTTTTAGAGGCCAAAAGGGTCATATTTGGGTGGTTTAGTATGAAGTATTTTAACTTGTCATAAGTTTCAAATGGAAAAATGTGGAAAAGACAAGTTTTGTAATGGGAAATTTGACACATGACAAAAATATAAAGAGTTGGTATAATTAATTTTTATATTGAAATTATTTTATTATGTTGCTAATGGGTGTTGTGTTACAGATGTGAGACCAAACTAACATTTAACTATATTATCCCATTATCAACTTTACCATATAGTTCTGCTAATGCCATCAAGATATTCTTTTCACATTCCAGTTATTCCAACTGTAATCCCCCCATTTTCAAAATATTACTAATATCTTATTTTATTATGGTTATTAACAACCATGAGATATTAAATCTAAATTTAATTAAGTCCCAAGTTAAATATCCTATTTATGACTTTGATTATTCCATTAGATATTTTAAAATCTAAGTCCCAAATTTTAATATTACCCACTCCCACATGGATGGTTATTCAAAAAAACCATGGGATATTATTTATAAAATAAATAGTACCTTTGTCCCATTTTAATAAACTTTATTCCTCCATGTGGATTATCCACATGAATTTTGCATTGGTGGTAGTTTTGTGTGGAAGATCATGGTACCATGGACAATGTTATATATGGAAAAAGATTTGTTAAATAAAGCATATGGCGTCACCATTCCCCACTCCCACGTGGAACAACCATTAAGTGGGGTGTATTAGGTGGACCATTGGTTTTAAATGGTAATTCATTATTAAATTAAACATGGTGTTTCAACTTACCATAATATATGGGATTTTATTCCATTTAAATTTTTATGTAGCCTATTACAAGAGTTTAAACACACTTTAGGGTAGATTTTAGATTGCTATCAAATATTGTCTATAAAACATTTATTTTATTTTATAGTGTGTATTATTATTACTCTTTATAGAGAATAGAGAAGATATAGATTGTATATTTTTTTTACAAAGAAAGAATTATGAAAAATATTTGAAGCAGAGACATGCCATTTAGGTGGAAGTCTATTATATTGAAAAACATAGGTTATTAAATTTAGAGGATTGACCATGTCTATTTTTATAGAGGTGACATTTTGGAATACCCTGATTGAGGCCATTTTTGCCTATTGTAGAGCATTGTAAGCCTGTAAAAATTATAAAGAGAGTTATTTACCCATTTTAGAGAAATAAAGTACTTGAAAAGCTTTAGATGAATATGGAGAGGTTTTTTGATTAGGTTAAGAGTCTTCAATATCTAGTTTTCAATTATATTAAAAGTGATAGGGTTCATTTATCATTATTGTGAGTTATATTATTACTTGATAATTTTTTTTAATGGATTGAATTACTATTTAAAAATCTTGGGGCTGTAGCCAATTGGTGAACCCTATAAATAATCATCGGTCTCTATTTTATTTTAGTTTTCCATTAGTATATCAATTTTTAATTATTATTAATATTTGGAATTTAATTATTGAAAATTAATTGAGAGATTATTCAAAGGCATTAAATATGAAGGGAATATTTTAAATTCAACAATAGATTTATATGAGTTTAAAGAATATTCATAATCAAAATTATTGCAAACAGTTTACATTTTGAATAAAAGTCATTTTTAAAAATAAATTTTAGAAATTAACATATTATTAAAATCCATTTCTTGAATAAATAATTTTTCTTGTAGGGGCTACTTACTGTTTATGGATCACAAAAATAATATCAAACTTGGCGATAATAAATCTTTAGAGGTTGAAACAAATAGAACTATGAAGGTGGATACTATAAAAGCTATGAAAAGTATTAATGATATTTATTACACCCTAAATTTCAAACATAATTTGTTGATTGTTGGACAGCTATGAGAAGATAACTATAAGGTGGTTTTTGATGATAATCAATGCACTATGTATCATAAGAATCAAATAAAAAAGGTTGCGATAATAGTACCTATGTCTAAGAATAGGATGCTCCCATTAAATTTTTTATAGCATAGTAAAAACCTTTAAAATATGGCATATGGAGATAAAAGTTGCTTATGGCATCTCAGAGATAGACACTTGAATTTTCAAAGTTTGAAGTTACTAACATCACAAGAATTAGTTTATGGTTTGCCAAAGGTTTAAGAGCTTAAAGAAGTTTATGAAGTTTGTGTTAAAGGAAAGCATGCAAGAAAAATGTTTCCAAAAGGTACTACATGGAGGGTTTATCATCCACTTCAATTGGTTCACATAGATATCTATGGTCCTATGCAAACAAAAAGTTTAGGTAAGTCATCATATTTCATTACATTTATTGATGATTATTCAAGAAAGTTTTGGGTTTATTTTTTGAAGAAAAAAAGTGAAGCATTGATATATTTAAGAGATTTAAATCCCTTGTAGAGAATAAAAGTAGTTAAATCCTACTTGAAAAAGGACTGACTGTGGAAGTGATTTTTGTTAAAATGATTTTATGAATTATTGTGAATTGAATGGCATCAAAAGGAAACTCTTAACTACCTAAACTCCTCAATAAAATGGTTTTCCTAAAAGGAAAAACTATATAGTAGTTGAAATGGCAAGGAAGATGGTATAAACAAAAGGATTTAACAACTCATTTTGGGGTGATGGAGTTGTTACAATAGTATACATTCTCAATCAAAATCCTACTAGTGCACTTGAAAAGATGACTCTAAGTGAAACATGGTATGAAAAGAAGCGTAATGCCAACTATTTCAATTTTTTTGGTTGTGTAGCTTATGTTCATGCAACTAATCATAAAAGGAAGAAATTAGATACAAAGAGTGAGTCTTGTATGTTTTTTGGGTACAGTTAAAAAAGAAAAGATTATAGGCTTTATAATCATATCACTAATAGTCTAATTATTTCAAGAGATGTTATTTTTGATGAAGTGGGAGTGTATGGTCATGATAAAGATAAAGTAAATATTGAGAAGTCCAAATCTATTTTAATTGATGGTAATTGTGATGATATTACTATTGAGAAGCCCAAAAGTACTTCAATTCTAAGTGGTACAAGTCCATTAAACATTCCTTCATCTAGTGCATGTATTCCTAGCATAACACTTGATTCAAATGCTAGTTCTTCAAGCAAGGTAAAAAGCTTGATATAACATAGAACAACATTACATAATAGGTGAAGTCTGACAAGATTATAACCATGCATAGTCTTAATCCTATTGACTCTTTAGGACTAACAATCAGAAACTATCAAATACAAGTTTTATAGACTAGCACAGTGCAAAAGGTCAAACAATTTTAAAACTATTCGACCCTGAGCTAGGTAACTATTTAAACCAATACCTAATAGACCTATCTTAAGACTTGTAGAGATAAAGGACTTGTATATCTCTCTCTTTTTACTTTGGACATTCAATGGTATTAAATGAACCCTAAAGTCTTCATAAATAAGTAATTAGGAGAGATTTTCCATCAGTTCAAGGAGTAACTAGTTATAAATAACTAAAAACTAGGTTTATTGGATGATAGCCCCATCCAACTAGGCAAAGTGACAAAATCAAAGATGCTTTGGTCATTTCATGCCAGAAGGCATACTACCCAAGGAGTGTCTAAAAAAATACTAAGAGGTTGATAGGCCACCCCCACCACATGTGCTACTTCCTGCTTTATTGACATTCCCTACCTGAATCATGGAGTAATATGAGAACATGCTCATATCATATCAAAAATTTTATAAAAAGAAAATTACATTTCATAGCTATAAATAATAGAGGACATGCCCACTCTACTAGCCAAAACAAGACCTTACCATGGGTCACATGGTGTGATTAGTTAGATCACACTCTAGGATTTGTTTTCATTGTTAAATCATCTACATCACCATATTAAAGGGATAGCAAACAAACCTAGAAAGGGCCCATCCATGATTCTTGCTAGGGACTCGTATAAGGGCTTTCAATGGCCATGCCATTGTTTATGTCATATAAATATTCATACCTATGATAAGTGTCATGGACATAGTCATCCCATGAGTATGTATGTGATTCATGAAGGTTAGGGATTAATCATTCAATTTTATTAGGGTGCCTAGGATTTGCCACAAGAAATTTATTGCTCAATATGGTATCAACATCTTTTGGAAGTTCACAAAACTTTCTCTAAAATGTATATCTAATTTTTTTTATTCTTGTGGTTATATATACAATCTTTCAAATAAAACATAAATTCTATTTCATCATACAGGCCATCATCGATAAATTTGAACAACATATTAGTATCATAAACACCTAATTCTTCATGGATGATAAGAATCTTGACCCAGGGGCTTAAAGTTGCTGGTGCATATTCTTTAAGCCATTGATCCCATGTTAGCTTTTCTCATTGATCATATGACATATCAACTGGTCCATCATGAAAGCTTCTTTTAAGTAGATTGGTGTTCATACAGATATACACTTCTCCATATAAAATTGTCTTTGCTTTGATAAGCCTGAACTCTACAAGTGACAATTGTCCCTTGAGTATCTTGATATTTATGTGATCTATATCATAGAATCTAATCCATCTCCTTCCGTCAGCATCAGGAATGTTCTTGTAGGCATTAACTAAGAAATATTTTGACTAACTCTTTTTAATATAAAGCCTAATAAGTTATTTGATTTGGGTTTCTGCAAGTATAAGAAGCCATTATTTCATTATTTATTTTTCTTGTTGAGTAAGATCTTCTATAATAGTATCATAATAAAAATTATCAGGGCTTTCATTACCCTGAAACATCAAAATATTATTAGTACAAAAATTATGAGAATATCATTTTGAACCTTCTCTAGACATCAAATTAGCTAAATAATTAGCAGTTTATTTCTTTTATTGAACGTCAAACTTGAAGTTATAAAACCATATTGCCCATCTAGTAATTATTTGGTTCCCAACTTGCTGGGTGTGGGGTTTTCTAATGAGAGATTCAAACTATAATAGATCTATCCTCAAGAGGAATTTCTTTGGGAGTAAAAATATCCTTAGTTTGAGCATGCATATTTTGGCTATTAATAGATCTTTTTTAGTGGAATGATAATTATTTTGAAGTGGCTTCCATGTTACACTACAATAATAATAGACTTCTTCTCTGTCATCTTTAGTTTTCTCCAGAAGTATTCCACAATATGCTTCATCTAAAGCATCTGTTTCAAAAATAATTAAACCTTCTCTTGACAGTTTGAGATTTGGTAGTCCTTTAAGTTTTTCCTTGATTCTTTTGATTGCCTATGTCATTTTATTAGTCCATGGGCTTGAGTCTTTTCTTAACTTTTTCTATAATATTTTCCTATCTTCGGGATGATATTTATAGAATGGAGAGCAATAATTCAGAGATCCAAATAATCTCTATAATTGGGTTTTGTCTTCTATTTCATCTAAGAATCTTTCTAAAGACTAAAAAATATGAGGTTGTAATGCAATCTTATTTTTACATATATTTAACCCAAGAAATTCAATCTCTGTCTTGCCTATCTCCAATTTCATATAACTTAAAACCAACCCGTTCTGGTTACAAAGATCAACAAATTCTTTCAAATATTTAAGATGACTATTTAAATATTTTGAAAGAACTAATATATCATCAATATATATAGAAAAATGCTTAGCATGGCCAAATATTCGATCCATCCTTTTTCAAAATTTAGAGGGAGCATTTTTCAGGCTGAAAGGCATAACCTTCCACTCATAATGCCTATCTAAGACTGGCAAGAGAAATGCATTTTTATAAGTATCTTTAGGTTCTACTACAATTTGCCAAAATCCAATTTTCAAATCAAACTTAGAAAAAATACAACATTTATTTAGCTTTTTGATAGGAACAGTCTTGTTAACAATTAGATTCCTGATAGGTATAAGCCAATCGTTTAGCATTTTATAATTTATTTCTAGTCTAATTTTCCCTCTTTCTTTCTTGAGTGTTTATTCATATAGAATATAGGAGAAGCCCATTCACTATGGCTTTTCTATATCAAATCCTTCTTCAATAATTCTTTGATCTCTTCTTCTCCTATTTTAACTTGAGAAGGGGTGAAAGGGATAGTGTTAGATTTGATACCTCAGTTATGATCAATGCCAGGTTTTAAATCAAGAGAAACAATATGTTTACACTTATCAAAAAACCTTTTGGGATCATTATCACAAAATCCTTTGATCTTTGTTATGATGGTATTCAAGATATCTTTTCTCTTTTCTAAAGCTTGTACTATCTTGTAAATCTTCATCTGTAGTTTCCTATCTTCTTCTTCATGGGGTCTTGTGGAAATTATTACAGTTGCATGGGGTTTTTTATGAATTTGATGTTCATTACCAAAGAAGCTTAAATAAGAGAATTTATTGTGAATATTGTAAGGCATCAATTGATTCAGGAAATTCATTCCTAAAATAATATCTATCGACATCTTATCAAACATCTATAATTTTACATATGCCTTAATGCCATTTACTTCATGTAGTACCCTAGGAGCAACTTTATTTGTAGTAGTCCTTGACCCATTGATAGCAACAAAATCTAATGAAAAATCTTCCCACAGGTACTCTAGGATAGATCCATGATTCATTATTTTTTATTGCCATCAATGGGTCAAGGACTACTATAAAGAATGTTACTCTTAGGGTACTACTTGAAATAAATGGCATGAAGGCATATGTAAAATTATGGATGTTCAATAAGATGTTGATAGATATTATTTTAGGAATGAACTTAATCAATTTATGCCTTATACTGTTAACAACAAATACTTGTCTTTAAGCTTCTTTGGCAATGAAAATCAAATTATAAGAAAAACCCATGCAATTATAAGAATTACCACAAGACCCCATGAAGAAGAAGATAGGAAACTATAGACAAAGATTTATGGGATAATACAAGATTTTTAAAAGAGAAAATATATCCTGAATACTGTCATAACAAAGATCAAAGGATTTTAATGATAATGATCCTAGAAGGTTTTGGGATAAGTGTAAACATACTATTTCTCTTGATCTAAAACCCGACATTTATTATACATGAGGTATCAAATCTAACACTATCCCTTTCTCCCCTTATCAAGTTAAAATAGGAGAAGAAGAGATCAAAGAATTATTGAAGAAGGATTTGATAAAAAAAAAGTCATAGTGAATGGGCATCTCCTACATTCTATGTGAATAAACACTAAGAACAAAAAAGAGGGAAAATGAGGTAATAAATTATAAAAAGCTCAATTATTAGCTTTTATTTTTTAGGCATCAAATTCCTAATAAGACTATTCTTATCAATAAGATGAAAGAATGTTGCATTTTTTCTAACTTTGATTTGAAAAGTGGATTTTGGAAAATTGTAGTAAAACCTAAATATACTTATAAAACTACATTTGTCTTGCCAGTGTTAGATAGGCATTATGAGTAAAAGGTTGTGCCTTTCAACCTTAAAAATGCTCCCACTAAATTTAAAAAAAGAATGGATGGAATCTTTGGCCATGTCAATTATTTTGCCCTCTATATTGATGATATATTAGTTCTTTCAAAAGATTTGAATAGTCATCTTATACAATTGAAAAAAATTTACTGATATTTGTAAACAGAATGGGTTAGTTTTAATAGATAAGAAAATGGAGATAGGCAAGACCAAGATTGATTTTTTGGGGTTACATATATGTCAAAATAATATTGCATTACAACCTCATATTTTGCAGTCTTTAGAAAGATTCTTAGATGAATTAAAAGACAAAACCCATTTATAGAGATTCATTGGATCTCTGAATTATTACTCTCCATTCTTTAAATATCAAGCCAAAGATAGGAAAATATTATAAAAAAGGTTAAGAAAACACTCAAGCCCATGGACTACTGAAATGACATAGGCAATCAAAAGAATCGAGGAAAAAGTTAAAGGACTACCAAATCTCAAATTTCCAAGAGACATTTTAATGATTTTGGAAATAGATGCTTCACATAAAGTATATGGTGGAATACTTCTAGAGAAAAATAAACATGATGGAGAAGAATTTTATTATTACTATAGTGGAACATGGAACCCAACTCAAAATAATTACCATTCCACTAAGAAGGAACTATTAGTAGCCAAACTATGCATGTTTAAACTAAGGATCTTTTTTCTCCCAATGAAATTGCTCTTGAGGATAGATCTGTTATAGTTTGAATCTATCATTAAAAAACCCCAAACCCAACAGGTTGGGAACTAGATAATGACTAGATGGGCAATATGGTTTTCTAACTTTGAGTTTGATGTTCAATATAAGAAAGAAATTGCTAATTGTTTAGCTAATTTGATGTCTAGAGAAGGATCAAAATGGTATTCTCACAAGTTTTGTATTAATAATTATTTGATGTTTTAGGGTAATTAAAGACCTGATAATTTTGATTATAATACTATTCTAAAAGATCTTACTCAAAAAAATAATAATAATGAAATAATGGCTTCTTATCCTTGTAGAAACCTAAATCAAAGAAATTCTTAGGATTTTTATTGAAAAGATTTTGTCAAAATATTTCTTAGTTAATGCCTACAAGAACTTTCCTGATGCTGACGGAAGGAGATGGATTAGATTCTATGATATGGATCAAAAAAATACTAGGATACTCGAGGGACAATTATCACTTGCAGAGTTCAAGATTATCAAAGCAAAGGCAATTTTCTATGGAGAAGTCTCTATCCGTATGAGCACCAATCTGTTAACAAGAAGCTTTCATGATAGACCAGTTGATATGCCATATGATAAATGGGAAAAGTTAATATGGGATCAATGACTTGAAGAATATGCACCAATAACTTTAAACCCCTAGTTCAAGATTCTTATCATCCATGAGAAATTAGGTGTTTATGATACTAATATGTTATTCAAATTTATCGGTGATCACCTGTATGATGAAATTGAATTTAGGTTTTGTTGTAAACATTGTATATATAACAATGAGAACAAAAAATTTGGATATGCATTTCAAAGAAAGTTTTGTGAACTTCTATAATATGTTGATACCATATTAAGCAATGAATTTCTTATGATAAATCCCAGGCACCTTGATAAAATTGAATGATTGATCCTTAACCTTCATGAATCACATGCATACTCATGGTATGACTATGTCCATGACACTTATCATAGGTATGAAGATTCACATGACATAAGCAGTGATATGTCTCTTGAAATCCCTTATGGGAGTCCTCAGATGGAAGCATGGATGGGCCCTTTTAAGGTCTATTCATTGTCCCTTTAATACAGTGATGTAGATGATTTAACTATGAAAGCAAATCTTGGAGTGTGATCCAACTAATCACACCATGTGACCCATGGTAAGGTCTTGTATTGGCTAGTAGAGTGGGCATGTCCTCTACCATTTATAGTTATGAGATGCTATTTATTTTTTGTAAAAGTTTTTATCTAACAAGAGCATGTGCTCATATTATTCCATTATTCAAGTAGAGAATCCCAATAATGTGGGAATTAGGACATGTGGTGGGGGTGGCATATCAACCTCTTATATTTTATATAGATGTTCCCTAGGCAATGCGCCTTTTGGCATGACACAACCAAAGCATCTTTGGTTTTGTCACTTTGCCTAGTTGGATGGGGTTGTCATCCAACAAACCTAGGTTTTCAATTATTTATAACTGGTTACTCCTTGAACTAGTGGAAAAGCTCTCCCAATTCTTTATTTAAGAAGAGTATGAGCTCATTCAACCTGAGTTAGATTATCTCGCTGTCTTGCTTGATTTATCTGGACATCAAATGAGCTAAACAATTAGCAATTCCTTTCTTGTATTAAACATCAAACTCAAAGATAGAAAACCATATTGCCTTAACTTGTTGGGGGTGGGGTTTTTTAATGATAGATTTAAACTATAACATATCTACCCTCAAGAGGAATTTTTTTGAGAGCAAAAAGACCCTCAGTTTGAACATGCATAGTTTGGCTACTAATAGTTCTTTTTTAGTGGAATGGTAATTATTTTGAGATGGGTTCCATGTTCCATTGCAGTAATAACAGACTTCTTCTCTATCATCTTTAGATTTCTCTGAAAGAATTCTTCCATATGTTTCATTTGAAGCATATGTTTCAAAAATCATTAATCCTTCTCCTAGAAATTTGAGATTTGGTAGTCCTTTAACTTTTTCCTTGATTCTTTTGATTGCCTATGTCATTTTAGTAGTCCATGGGTTTGAGTCTTTTCTTAAACTTTTGTATAATATTTTCTTATCTTTGGCTTAATCTTTATAGAATGGAGAGTAGTAATTCAAAGATCCTAGGAATCTCTGTAATTGGGTTTTGTCTTTCATTTCATCTAGGAATCTTTCTAAAGACTATAAAATATGAGGTTATAATGCAATATTATTTTGACATATATTTAACCTAATAGGTTCAATCTCTATCTTGTCGATCTCCATTTTATTATCACTTAAAACCAACTCATTTTGGTTACAAAGATTAGCAAATTCTTTCAAATGTATAAGATGACTATTTAAATCATTTGAAAAAACTAATATATCATCAATATAGATAGCAAAATGCTTAGCATAGCCAAAGATTCCATCCATCCTTTTTTGAAATTAGAGGGAGATTTTTTTAGGTTGAAAGGCATAACCTTCCACTCATAACACCTATCTAAGACTGCTAAGACAAATGCAGTTTTATAAGTATCTTTAGGTTCTACTGCAATTTGCCAAAATCAACTTTTCAAATCAAACTTAGAAAAATTGCAACATTGCTTCAGCTTGTTGATAAGAATAGTCTTGTTAGGAATTGGATGCCTGATAGGTAAAATCCAATCATTTATGTTTTTATAATTTATTACCAGTCTCATTTTCCCTCTTTTTTTGTTCTGAGTGTTTATTCACATAGAATTCAGGAGAAGCCAATTCACTATGGATTTTCTATATCAAATCCTTCTTCAATAATTATTTGATCTCTTGTTCTCCTATTTTAACTTGAGAAGGGGAGAAAGGGATAGTGTTATATTTGATACCTCAGGTATGATCAATGTCAAGTTTTAGATCAAGGGAAATAATATGTTTACACTTATCCCAAAATCTATTGGGATCATTATCATAAAATCCTTTGATCATTGTTATGATAGTATTTGGGATATCTTATCTCTTTTCAAAATATTGTACTTTCTTGTAAATCTTCATCTATATTTTCCTATCTTATTCTTCATGGGGTCTTGTGGCAATTCTTACAATTGCATAGGTTTTTCTAGGAATTTGGTGTTCATTACTAAATATGCTTAAAGACAAGTATTTTCTATGAGCAATATATGGCATAAATTGATTGAGGAAGTTCATTCTTAAAATAATATTTATTGACATCTTATCGAACATCCATAATTTTATATATGCCTTAATGCCATTTTCTTCAAGTAGTACCCTAGGAGCAAATTTATTTATAGTAGTCCTTGACCCATTGTCAGAAATAAAATATAATGAAGCATATTTCCAAAGGTACTCTAGGATAGCTCCATGCTTTGCAATAATCATATTTCTCTAGTATCAATTAAACAATCTCAGGTTAATAAGCCATTGTTTGAATCAATAATTTTTACTTTGATAATGATTTATTTTTGTTCTCTAGCATAGAAACATCCTTGGTTAGGAGGAACTTATTCAGGGCTATTTTCCTCTATAGAATCTTCAAAAAAATTTATTAATTCATTAATATCTTGAGAAGCATATTCTATTTTTGATTTTATAGCTCTAAGTATTTCAACAAGAGGATTTTGGTATCTTATTAGGCTTTTTATGCTTCGATTCTTAAGATTAGCTGTTTGTTTTCTATTCCATTCATGTTGTGTATATAACATTCGATTATCATGAAATTCAATTTATTGCAATGTTTTAACCTTAGGGTCACCATGCATGTTGCATAATTAGGTAAGCTCATCTTAATAAATAGGGATGAGATGAAGAGGGAGCTTATGGTTATGGAATAGATATTCTAGATGTTGCATCTGACCTTTAAGATCAAATCTAGATATCATATTACAATAGTATAATGTAGTCTCAGAGTTATCAGAAGAAGATAGTTCTTCAAATTGATTTACTTGATTTTCATTTTCACTAGAATAAATATCATTTTCAGTGGGTATTGAATAGACATCATCATCTGAGTTAAATTTAGAAATAACTTGCATTTCTTCATTAGGAAGTATAGCTCTAATATTTTTCATCTTTTTAGGACACCTTTTCTTATTTGGGCACTTAGGAGGTATATGACCTTCTTGACCATAGACATAACATTTTATAGGTCATTTTTTTTAGATGGTTCTTTTTGGATTAACAAAAGTTTTTATTTTAGAGAACCTTCTCTTATATTTGGGCTTGTCTCTAGCTTTCCATTTTTGGGATCTACTCTTTTCTTTCTGGCATTTACAATGGGAATTTTTCAAACCATAATATCCTGCTGCACTATATCCACTTTGTTTTTAGATACTATTATCAATGGTTTTCATTTGTTTTTAAAGCAATTTGGCCATAGCTCTATCTTTACATTGATTGTAAAGATATTCTTCTATAGATTGGATAATTTGACCTAAGGTTGATTTTGTAACTGTGGCTTTTTCTCTAGTCGTGCCTTCCTTTTTAGTTACTATGTAGGTCAATACTTCATCTGAGATTTTTTTTTTGGCTTCATTAATAAACATGTGTTTAGTTTTAGTGTGTTGGATATTTTTTTATTTTTCTTTCCAAAGGAGAAATATCAAACTTGAATTTGTCCCAATATTTCATGTTATAAAGCTTCATCCTAAATAATTTATTATATTCAATAGCATCAACATTTACCATGTCTGCAGGATACTCATGGATAACTATTTTAGCAAAGTCAGCTACCATGGATCCTACCAAAACCCTTTGGTCTTTTGTAAGGGATAACCACCATCCTTTTATGCTACCATCTAGGTTAGCAATTATAAGGTTTATGCCTTTTTACTCAATCTTCCCAAATACAAGTTGTTAAGTTTCTACCCATTCGTGGAGCCTTTCAATTAGACTCTAGATTCTATATATTATATCATTACCTAATCCACAAAAACCATCAATATTGAGTGAATATGGAAGTATAGGAGCCTGAGTTAGATCATCTGGTTGTCTTCTTTAATTTTGTTGGATATCTTGATCAAGGGATTCAACACTGCCCATCTAGCTTCTAATTGTTAGTCCTGAATAGTCAGCAGGATTAAGACTATGCATGTTTAAAATCTTGTTGGACTTCACTAATTATTTAATGTCAATATCAATCAGATAAACTTTGAGACATTCTCCTTACCTAAAGAATGGGTGACTATCTATAGCAAGTGTATCTATAGACCACCTAATAAAAAAACCAAGTATACTCCTACGCTAACTTCTCTTCCTACAAAAGAAATTTTTGGAAGATATAAAATCTCCTTAGTGGAAGAAGAAAAACAAGAAACCCAATAAGGAGAATGCCCTAAAGAGATAAAACACAAAAGGTCTCATTCCATGAAGAAACCCTCTATAACTAATTAGAGACCTTCAAAACCATAATATTCCCTAGCCAAAAATCTAATGCTTTTGAATCAGATTGGTTAGAATACCATAGTTTGCCTGATAAACACAACTCTTATGCAAACCTAGATAAAAATCATTTTGGCAACTAGCCTGATTGTGATACTTGTATAACTTATACCTAGAGAATGCAAAATGATCTACATATTAATATGTTTAGAGGAGAGCCAACTGAAGAAAGAAAATCTCTTCCAAGAAAATATAAGTTGAAAATATAAACTACTTTAAAAAAAGAAGCAAATGTGGTAGATGTCAAATACAGTGTTCTAGAAAATATGGGAAGATTTCCCCCAAGGCTATTCTATGTAAAATTTACATCTGATGGACAATTTTTTATGCAACATGACCCAATAGAAGCAGTAGGTAGGGGAAAACATAACTCTACTACAGGAAGGCAACTAAATTGGTGTAATTCATCCTTAAACGAGGTGGGAAAAAATATTGATGAAATTTATGTGGAAATTGCTAAAATGAGAATATTTCTATATCATAATATAGGAACACTGGTTAAGAAACCATTGGCTCACACACAAGACCTAGCTCCACTAGTCAATACTAGTGACAAGATTCAAGGTGAGATAAATGCAACCAAAGCTGGCCTAGTTGAGTTAAATGAATGTCAAGATAAATAAATAGTAATGTTAGATAAATCTAATGGTATAGTAAAACATATAGAAGAAGTCCTTTTGGAGCAAAAGCTAGACCTCTCTCTTGAGACTACTAAGCTTGAATAAATAAAGGAATATTTGAAGAAGCTGATTATGATAAATACACATGGCTATGATATGCTTAAGGTTATCCACACATGAATGGTTTACCTTTTAAGTGTTAATACTAGTAAAAATTTACAAACCAAGAAAATGGACATTAGCCTTGAACAAATAGAAAAAGTTGTCTTAAAAATAAATGATCAGCATAATGTTAGAGTAGAAGAAACTAAAAATAAAATTCAAGAACTTCAAGAAAAGGTTGATACCTTAGTAGGATCATCCTCACTTATTTTGTCTCAAATACATGAATTACAAGAAAGAATGAAAAGGTCTTATAAAAAAACCCTCTGAGTATGGTAAAAATAGGAGAATGCACCCCTTCTAAGATCATCCCATTAAGACAACCTACTATACAGCAAGTTTCTGATCATGCTAAACAAATCAGATAATTAAGATCCTTTATAAACATTGAGTCATTAAGCATAAGTGATTTTCTAAAAAAATTTGATAACACCTACAAAAGGCTTGAAAGGCTTAATAAAAATACTAAAATTTTCAAAAAATTGGTTAATCTGTTTGAAGATATAAACTAGAAAAAGAATATTGAAGAAAAACTCACTGCCGCCTACCTATATTTCAATGAAATTAGTGAATTAGATTGGAACCCTAATAATATAGAAGTCTTAGATCCCTTAGATGCTTCATAGGATTGGATTGAATCCCTACTTGCTATCCCTAAAGGTGTGCAAGAGGAAAAGGTTGTACTTATCAGTACACCTAGATGGTTGGACTCCTCCAACATTGAGTCATCCAACTTGTCTATAGTCACACCTACGATTAGAGAAACCTTTCCCCAAGGAAATTTTGGTAGTGTTGAAGCCCTTGGTCAGGATATCCAAAAAAATCAAGGAAGACAACCATATTATATAACTCAAGTTCCTATGCTTCCATATTCATTCAATATTGATGGTTGGTGTGGAGTAGGTAATGATATAAGATATAGAATCTAGAGTCTAACTGAAAGGCTCCATACATATGTAGAAACTCAATAACTTGTATTTGGGAAGACTGAAGAAGGCATGGACCTTCTAATTGCTAACCTAGATGGTAGCACAAAAGGATGGTGGTTATCCCTTACATAAGACCAAAGGGTTGTGGTAGGATTCATGGTAGCTGACTTTGCTGAAGAAGTTATCCATGAGTATGTTGGAGACATGGTAACACTGATGCTATTGAATACAATAAATTATTTAGGATGAAGCTTTATAACATGAAATATTGGGACAGATTCAAGTGTGATTTTGCTCTTTTGGCAAGCAAAATAAAATAGTGCCAAAAGACTGAAACTAAACACGTGTTTATTAATGAATTTCCTAGCAAAATCTTAGATGGAGTATTGGCCTACATACAAAATATAAAGGAAGCCACAACTGGAGAAAAAGGCATAGTTACAAAAATGACCTTAGGTCAAATTATCTAGTCTATAAAAGAATATCTTTACAATCAATGTAAGGATAAAGCTACAACCAAAGTGCTTAAAAACAAATGAAAACCATTTATAATAGTATTTGCAAACATGGTGGATATAGTGCACCAGGATATTATGGTTATTAAAATTCTCATTATAAATGCCACAAAGAAAAGATCAGATCCCAAGAATGGAAAACTAGAGACAAGCCCAAGTATAAGAGAAGGTTCTCTAAAATAAAAACTTATGTTAAGTCAAAAAGAACCATATCAGTAAAATGACCTATAAAATGGTATATATGTGGTCAAGAAGTTCATATAGCTCCTAAGTGCCCAAATAAGAAAAGGTATCCTAAAAAGATGAAAAAGATTAGAGATATATTTCCTAATGAAGAAATGTAAGTTACTTCTAAATTTAGCTCAGATGATGATGTCTATTCAATACCCACTAAAAATGATATTTCTTATAGTGAAAATGAAAATTAAGGAAATCAATTTGAGGAACTATCTTCTTCTAATAAGTTTGAGACTAAACTCTACTATTATAATATGATGTCTAGATTTGATCTCAAAGCTCAGATGCAACATCTAGAATATATACTCTAGAACCATAAGTTCCCTCTTCATCTCATCCCTATCTATCAAGATGAGCTTACCCAATTACGTAGCATGTATGGTGACCCTAAGGGCAAAACATTGTAATAGGTTGAATTTAATGAAAAACCATGGTTATATACACAACAAGAATGGAATAGAAAATAAAAATCTAATCCTAAGAATTCAAGCACAAAGACCCTGATAAAATACCAAAAGGCTCCTGTTGAAATCCTTAGAGCTATAAAATCAAAAATAAAATCTGCTTCTCAATATATTAATGAATTAATAATTTTTTTTGAAAATTATATAGAGGAAAATAGCACTAAAAAAGTTCCTCATAACCAAGGATGTTTCTATACTGGAGAACAAAAATAAATAATTATCTCAATAAACATCATTGATTCAAACAATGGCTTATTGATCCAAGATTATTTAATTGATACTAGAGAAAATATGATTATTGTAAAGCATGGAGCTATCCTAGAGTACCTTTGGAAAGATGCTTCATTATATTTTATTTCTGACAATGGGTCAAGGACTACTATAAATAAATTTGCTCCTAGGGTACTACTTGAAGAAAATGGCATTAAGGCATATATAAAATTATGGATGTTCGATAAGATGTCGATAAATATTATTTTAAGAATGAACTTCCTCAATCAATTTATGCCATATATTGCTCATAGCAAATACTTGTCTTTAAGCATCTTTAGTAATGAACACGAAATTCCTAGAAAAACCCATGCAACTGTAAGAATTGCCACAAGACCCCATGAAGAAGAAGATAAAAAACTGTAGATGAAGATTTATAAGATAGTACAAGATTTTGAAAAGATAAAAGATATCTTGAATACTATCATAACAAAGATCAAAATATTTTGTGATAATGATCCCAAAAGTTTTTTAGAGAAGTGTAAACATACGGTTTCTCTTGATCTAAAACCTGGCATCGATCATACCTGAGGTATCAAATCTAACACTATCCTTTTCTCCCCTTCTCAAGTTAAAATAGGAGAATAAGAGATAAAATAATTATTGAAGAAGGATTTGATATAGAAAATCCATAGTGAATGGGCTTCTCCTACATTCTATGTGAGTAAACACTCAGAACAAAAAAAAAAGGGAAAATGAGACTGGTAATAAATTATAAAGAGTTCAATGATTGGCTTATACCTGTCAAGCATCCAATTCCTAACAAGACTATTTTTATCAACAAGCTGAAGGAATGTTGTATTTTTTCTAACTTTGATTTGAAAATTTGATTTTGGAAAATTGCAGTAGAACCTAAAGATACCAATAAAACTGCATTTGTCTTGCCAGTCTTAGATAGCCATTATGAGTGGAAGGTTATGCCTTTAGGCCCGAAAAATGCTCCCTCTAAATTTCAAAAAAGGATGGATGGAATCTTTGGCCATGTTAAGCATTTTGATGTCTATATTGATGATATATTAGTTCTTTCAAAAGATTTAAATAGTCATCTTATACATTTGAAAAATTTTGTTGATCTTTGTAACCAGAATGGATTGGTTTTAAATGATAAGAAAATGGAGACAGGAAAGACAGAGATTGAATTTCTTGGGTTAAATATACGTCAAAATAAGATTGCATTATAACCTCATATTTTTTAGTCTTTATAAAGATTCCCAGATGAAATAAAAGACAAACCCCAATTACAAAGATTTTTTAGATCTCTAAATTTCTGCTCTCCATTCTATAAAGATCAGGCAAAATATAGGAAAATATTATAGAAAAGGTTAAGAAAAGACTCAAACCCATGGAGTACTGAAATGACATAGGAAATCAAAAGAATCAAGGAAAAAGTTAAAGGACTACCAAATCTCAAACTACCAAGAGAAGGTTTAATGATTTTGGAAATAAATGCTTTAGATGAAGCATATGGTGAAATACTTCTAGAGAAAACTCAAGATGACAGAGAAGAAGTTTGGTAGTACTGTAGTGAAACATGGAAACTAGCTCAGAAAAATTACCATTCCACTAAAAAAGAACTATTAGCATCCAAACTATGCATGCTCAAACTAAGGATATTTTTGCTCCAAAATAAATTCCTCTTGAGGACAGATCTGTTAGAGTTTGAATCTATCATTAAAAAACCCCACACCCAACAAGTTAGGAACCAGATAATGGCTAGATGGGCAATATGGTTTTCTAAATTTGAGATTGATGTTTAATACAAGAACGGAACTACTAATTGTTTACCTGATTTGATGTCTAGAGAAGGATCAAAATAGTATTCTCATAATTTTTATACTAATCATGTTTTACTATTTTAGGGTAATGAAGGACCTGATAATTTTGATTACGATACTATTCTAGAAGATCTTACTCAACAAGAAAAATAAATAATGAAAGAATGGCTTCTTTTCCCTACAGAAACCCGAATCAAAGAACTTCCTAGGCTTGTTATTGAAAAGATTTTGTCAAAATATTTCCTAGTTAATGCCTACATGAACTTTCATAATGCTGATGGAAGGATATGGACTAGATTATGTGATATGGATCATAGAAATATCAGGATACTTGGGGGACAATTGTCACTTTTAGATTTCAGGCTAATCAAAGCAAAGGCAATTTTCTATAGAGAAGTTTATATCTTTATGAGCACCAATCTGCTTATAATAAGCTTTCATGAAATACTAGCTGATATGCCATATGATCATTGGGAAAAGTTAACATGGGATAAATGGCTTTAAGAATATGCACCAACAAATTTAAGCCCTTGGTTCAATATTCTTGTCATACATGAAGAATTAGGTGTTTATGATACTAATATGTTGTTCACATTTATCGGTGATCACCTATATGATGAAATAAAATTTAAGTTTTGTTTCAAATATTGTATATATAACCATGAGAACAAAATATTTAGATATACATTTCACATATCATAGGTATTAAGACTCACATGACATAAGCATTGGCATGTCCATTGAAAGCCCTTATGAGAGTCCCTAGTAGGAAGCATGGATGGGCCCTTAAAAGGTTTTTCTGTTATCCCTTTAATACGGTGACACAAATGATTTAAATATGAAAACAAATCCTGGAGTGTGATCCAACTAATCACACCATATGACCCATGGTAAGGTCTTGTCTTGGCTAGTAGAGTGGCCCTGTCCTCTACCCTTTACATCTACGAGATGTTGTTTGTTTTTATAAAAGTTTTGATCTAACAGGAGCATGTGCTCATATTACTCCATGATTCAAGTAGGAAATCCTAATAAAGTGGGAAGTAGAACATGTGGTGGGGGTGGGTTGTCAGCCTCTTAACTTTTTTTTTAGATGCTCCCTGGGTAGTATGCCTTTTGGCATGACACAACCAAAGCATCTATGCTTTTATCACTTTACCTAGTTGGATGGTGCTTTCAACCAACAAACCTAGGTTTCTAGTTATTTATAATTGTTTACTCCTTGAACTGATGGAAAAATCGCCCAATTATTTATTTAAGAAGAGTTTGGGGTTTATTCACTACCATCAAATGCTTAGAGTAAAAGGAGAGAGCTCTGCAAGTCCTTGAAATTTGCAAGTGTTAGGATAGGTTTGTTAGGTATTGGTTCAGAATGGTACCTAGCTTAGGGTTGAATAGTTTCAAAATTGTTTGGCTTTCTACACTGTTCATAGCCTATGAAACCTATATTTGATAGTTTCTAATTGTTAGTCCTAAAGAGTCAATAGGATTAAGACTATGCATGGTTAGAATCTTATTGGACTTCATCGAGTATGTAATTTTGTTCTATGTTATATAAATATATTTTTTTCAATCGATCTTTTTGGTATCAGAGCCTGGTTTGCCTAATCAATATATATTGTTGGTTATCGTGTCATCTTTAACTCTTTATTTTAGCTTGTAGGGAAATCATATCACTCTTTTCACAATCTATTTAAAGTTGATTTGAATATTACATTTCTTTTTTCATAAGCTCAGGGAAGCTACTATGTCTGAAGTTCATCGAGACTTTTTTGGCCCAACAATCTATCATATATATTTATTAAATGTACGCATGATACTTGGAGTTGATAAAGTCTAAGGGATTCAATGAGAAACATTTAATTTTAATTTCAATCCATCCTTTCCTTGTGATTATTATAGAAAATGTATGGCAAAAAATATCATTACTAACCTTAAGCATGCCCTAGAGAAGAACACAACATATTTTGGTGGCAATGCAAGTGTGCAATCTTGGTGGGGATGTTTGGAGAAGAATTACATGCATGTCATCTATTTTCATCTACTAAAATTTAAGAAAACAATTACAAAAGATAAAAAAACACACATGTTTGCCTTCCTAATTATTCTAGGGGGTTTGTAAAGGGCATACACACTTTCACCCACAAAGGGTGTACACCCTTTGAGGTTAGAAGGGGCGTAGAACCTTTATTACAAAAATGGTGTGCATCTTATGGAACATTAAAGGATGTACGCTCTTTATGGGACAAAGAGTGTATGACATTTAGGGTCATTACTAACCTATTTGTTAACTAGTTTGGTTTTATTTTTTAAATGAAAAAATCACTTTGAAAAATGGCCCTCGCCATTTGTAATAAATGAAAACTTTTCTTATTTTTTTGTCCCATAACTTTGTACATTCACACATTTAGGTGGATATTTAAACAAGGTTATGTCCTTGTGATATTTAGAAAGCCCTATCAGAATGAACACTTAATACATAATATCACTCTTTGGGTTTGAGACAACCATAGTAGTCTAGATTCCACTTCTATAGTAGGCACAAGTCCATATCTATGCAACTAGAGATGTGGGCATGGGTGCATCATAGGTTAAATTTAGGGTTTTGTGATCTCAAATTATGTTGTTTTATTTTAGCATTCGAGTGGAAAAAGAGGATTTGTCTATTATGTCACATAATCCAAAAGTCCTAAGATCACAACATGGCATATGTGTGATATAAATTGAGATAAATGTAATAAACTATCCATATTAATCTAATAGGATTAACTATGGATGAAGGTACAACATAGTTATTACATATTGGTTTCATTTCATGTGTGTGTTTGTTGAGCAATGGGCTCATACACTTTTGAAATGTGAAATAAAATTTAATTAAGAGAATATTTTTGAGATAGATTTTGGAGTAGCACGAGAGGGTGATATAATCTCTTTGTTATTAACATACTCCATGTATTGACAATCGGGAGATGCTAAACACTTGCATCCATATGTACCATTAATGATTAGTATTACCTATTATTTGGATATATTTATTATCTTAAGTGTAATTTAGTGTGTATCTTTATTTCCATATAGATTTATAATTCATATATTAAGAGAGTATGTGAGATGTCTAACCTATTTTATCCTTTTTGAAGGTAATCTTGGAGTTTCATGTCATAATAAGTTTATTACACTTTAGGATACATTACCCCCTCACCTCATGGGAATTAGGAATATTAGACATACACAAAGAAGGTTAACCAAGATAATAATGGAGTTTCTTTGTATCTCCTTTTAGCTTACTTTCTATTTATAAATCTCTCTCCTCTCCACTCTATACACTTGAAGCTTATTCTTCTTTTATATTCTCTTATTTCTTCTACTTTTCTCATAGATATTGTAATATATAAAATATTATTTGTAATCCTTCCTTATTAATACATGTGGCATTTTCTTACTTTAATTTAATTTTCCACTTAAAAAGTTGTCTCATAATTATATGGTTTAATTTATTTTGAGATATTATTATATTTTTTTAATGTATTTATTTATGTATGCTTCAACATTATTTGTAACGATATTATTGTTTACTCTTTCATGGTACCAGAGCAGGGCATTATTAACATTGGGATATGAGTGTCTATATGTGTTTAGGTGAAGAAGTGAGAGAAATCTTATTTTTGATGAGGATTTTTTTTCGTTTGCATGGGATAATACCTTTGAAAAACACAATTTATGTCTTATTTTTCTTAACCCATTGCTTGTATTTCAGTTTGCTGATTTTTTTGGCAAACAAGTTTTGTTTTTGGAAACTAGTTGGAAGCTCTTAGAGAGCCAATAAAATCATCATTCTGAGATGTGGTTTTTAAACTAGTGTTTTTTAGTTGTTTTGTACATAAACAAAAGAAATTTTTTTGCAAATAATAATGTTATTCTTTGCTCAAACTTTTCGATAGTAGCTGTGTTTTTATCCATTAGATTTAAATGATAATAAATTGGTATCTTTTTAAAATGAAGAAATAAAAAATTAATAAATTTCAGCATTATCTATGTTAGTTTTGCACTAAAATATTAAAAAACATTGTTTGCTATTGGTGGTTTCCTCCAGCAGCTTCAATTTTCATTTTCTAAAAACTAATCTTTGTAAAATAAAAAAACATTATATTGCTCTGTTAACTACTTTTTTAAGTTGGAGTATTAGCTTCTCTGTTAACTATTGATGTGAGCTACTGTTAGTTGTTTTTGCTTCTGCTATTGTCGTATCTTTTTTTTTAATGCTTATGCATTATTTTATTTTATCTTTTCTTTATTTATATATGCATACGAAAATTATAAAAAATTTATTTAAATATTTTTATTAAAAGAAATCCAATAACATATTCAAGTGCATATATATATAATGTTTTCCAAAAAAAAATTTATATACATAAAATCTGTGCGCATCTTTGTCATTGTCTTTTAAATCTTCTATTATTTTTAATATATGACAATTGTTTTCTTTTACAAAGGTTTTAATATTTAAAATAATAAAACCGTTTAACTTTTTTAAATCCTTTATTTAATATATAATTTATTTAAATATTTGAAAACCTAAAAAAATATTTTTTATGAAAGTATTTATATAATTTAAATTTAAGGGAAAAAAAAAATTATAAAAAAAAAATAATAATAACTTTTTTACTAAATATTATTTATTTAACTTTATCTTTATTTTTTTTTATTGTTTTCTCTTCTTTTCACTCATTCTTCAAACTATTATTTGTAGAAATTTCATATACATTACATAATTACTTTTAAAAACTTAATTTAAATCATAAATGGTAAATAAACTTTCTCTGATAAAAAAAAGATGATGTAGAAAAAATAGGTCAATTTTTTACATGCCATAATTTTTGACCCGTAACTTTGTTTGAGCTTTTCTACACACCAAAGTAATCATTTCAAAAAGTTCATTTCTCACCAACAAATAATTTTCAAATTTTTTTCAAAAGTCATACGTGATCATTTAATGCTCTGAAAATAAAATTTAATAATTTTTTTAGGATTTTTATATTTTTAAAAATTATATATATTTATGAACAAACATTAACTTCAGTTGAAATTCGTCTTATAGGCTAATTTTAGTGTTTAAAGTATTTCAAGAGATTTTTAAAGCTACACGTGCTTGCATGCAAAACATATTATAAATAACAATTGCTAATAATAGCTTTTTTTTTTTAGATTTTATTTTTTTGAATTTTTGCATGTCAACTCTAATTCCAAATTGAGGCTTATTTATGCATGGTTTATAATTATTTCAGTCTATTCAATATGAATCAATACTAGTTATTATTTCATATATTGACCTATTAGTAATTTTATTATCTTAATAGTTTAATTATAATCAATCCTTTAAATCAAAATTAGAAAACTAAAATTCAAATGATCAAATTCAAATTAAATGGTTTAAATATCAAATTTTATGATTTAAATATAATTTATATTTTAATGAAAAAATTGTGTACTTAAATATTTTTAATAATTTAGTATATAATATTCACTCCCAACTAATTAGTTTTACTTTAAAAACATAGTTAAAATTTGATCTATGTTGTAATTTGTTATGTTAGGAAGAATGAAAGTAGCTTTAGTTTATATAAAGACAACGTAAGGTTGAATAATCACTATAGAGAATATCTATTTCACTTCTAAATCTTTTTAGTATATCATTTGAGTTTTGATTATATGATGTAAACATGTATACATATAACATCAAGGGATCATTTTAAGATATGTAATTATTTCTTAGAAATTATTTTTTCTTAGTTGAATGTTTTAGATATTTAAATGTGTTAATTATGTGGAATTGATAAAATTGCAAAGCTTGCATTTATTTTTTGGAATATGTTTATAATACAAAGTGTTAATTAAGATCTTGAGAAGGAAGTATACTTCTAACAACAAAAATAGACAATAGTAAGAAAAGGATTTTCCTCACTTTTTTGAAGTGTTCTCTCATTAAATTTCTCTAAAATAAAACTTATCTTTTGTAAATCTATTTATTATTGTTTACATTAAATTTCTTAATCTACTTTCAATTTTCAATAATCAAAATTCATTTCTATAAATATTATTATATTTTTATACAAATATATAAATTTTAAACAAAATATTCATATTAGTTACAAATTAAAAGACACAAATATCATTAAATTTTTATAATTAAAGTTTACCAACAAATAAATCTAAATACCAAATTAAAAAATATAATTTCAGAAAGCTCAAACTCCTAATTATTTTTAATAATTAATCTAAAAAATAAAACACTTTGAAAAGATTATACCATAAATGGTGAACATAATAATTTATTATTTTATCCACCAAATTACATATCCGTCTTAATACTCGACATAATAAACTTTTTTTAAATATGGATATTACCAAACTCAATATTTCGTTACATACAATCGCCAAATTTTATTTCTTTTTCTTCCCCATCTATATAGAAAGTTCATTATAATTAAATATGCACAAACGTGTCTGTTCCAGATTGACATATGCAGAGAAGACCACTATTTTACTTTCTAAGATCTAATACATAACATCATCTCAATTTGATTTATCATCATTCCATACATGCTCGTCCACAAGCACCTTAACAGACCTCTCAATTTGTTTTGCATCGACCTCTATTTTCCCTTCCAGCGTGAGAACAACTTCTGCAATGTTTGGTCTCACATTTTCATCGTGTTGAATGCACAAAATGCTTACCACAACTGCTCTTTTCACCTCTTCAACATTTGCATTATTTACAATCCTTTCGTCGACAAGGCCCATCATGTTTCCCTTTTCAATTTGAGTTGCAGCCCACGTAGGAAAGTACCATCTAGATTCTTTCTCGCTCAGGTCCACATTTCTTCTCCCTGATATTATTTCCAGCAAAGTCATGCCAAAACTGTATACGTCCACCTTTGGAGTGATTGGAAGGCCGGATATCCACTCTGGAGCCAAATAACCTCTCGTTCCTCTTGTAGTCGTCAACACCTTGCTGAAATCTCTACCAACAAGCTTTGCCAGCCCAAAATCAGCTAATTTTGGTGTAAAATCGCCATCCAAAAGAATGTTTTCTGGCTTGATATCACAGTGGATGATGCGATCTCTGCATTCTTCATGGAGATAAACTAAACCTTTTCCAGTACCTAAAGCGATATCAAATCTGGTCTTCCAGTCCAACACCATCCTTACTCCTTCACTCTTTCGGGATAGGAAAGAGTTCAGCGAACCGTTTGGCATGTATTCATAAACAAGTAATCTTCGAGGTCCTTCTGCGCAAAATCCCATGAGCCTGACTAAATTCACATGATGTATGTTTCCGATGGTGCTTATTTCTGCACGGAATTGTTTCTCTCCTCCTATAGAGCTGTCTAATTTTTTGACGGCCACAAGTGTACTGTGTGACAGAGATCCTTTGAATACCGAGCCGAATGCTCCGCTACCCAACTTGTGGGTGAAATTGTTTGTGGCAGTTTTCAGCTCTTTGTAAGTGAATGTTCTGAGCGACACTGGCAAGTCATCCTCTCTGTATTTGTGAAGCAATCTTCCACGCCTACGTTGAATGAACAATACAAACAGGAAAACGAAAACAACACCACCTACACCCATAGTAAGTGAAATGGAAAGGGCATTGACTCTACCTCTTCTTCTTCCGTTGGATGACGACTGTAACAAATCTGAAGCAGCCAATCGAACGAAGAAGGGTTGGCCTTCAGAAGTATCACGAATGTTTAACAAATCGCCAAACCACAATCTACAAATCGGAGGTTCGGAATTAGTGAGAGCAAAAGCAGTGCAGGAGCAATTGTTGAGACAAGCAGTTCTGCATCCTTGTAGACTTGAGTCTTGGCTATATTCTACAGCTTTTTCAGCTGACAAGGACTTGCTGCTGACGTGAAGGAAACCATCGGTTGTGCCATTTGCAATAGAGCAGTTTAATGGGCTACGCCGAACACAACCGTTTGACGACCACTCGTCTGAATTCGAACCACGATCGTCTTGGGAGCGGAAGCCTTGCAGACAGCTGCAGGATTGAAAGTTGTTGTTGGTGTTGCACACTCCGTAAGCTCCGCATACACCATAGACGGTGCAATCATATTGGATTCTGGACACAACTATGCTCCATCTGCTATTATCGATGAAGAAGTAAATTAGCATGTTACCATTCTCACTCAAAACTTGCCGCGCCAACATCATATGAGTGTTTGGTACAACCCACCATACGCTATACATTCTTGAGGGAGAAACCTGGACATATTCCTCCACAATTAAGGCTGACGACCCTGGCATATTGGCGAAATACTTACCAGTCCACTCTCCAGTAGTCCAATAAGAAACACCGTTTGTATGGCGCAAGTGATAGTCTGTCGTTCCTGGGGATGGATTCTTTTCGAAAACGAACGCTCCGGGTGCTGGATCCTTCGAACTTTTCCAAGAAATTAGATTCATGTCTTGCCAAAATTTCATGCCAGGCAACTTTGTATCTCCCGGATGTCTGAAACTCTCCCAAACAATCTCAGAAGTGTTTTGAGCGCCTAAGACAACGAAATTACCAGAGTCCAATATCAAAGCCCTGGAGGCTTTATATTGTTGGCTCTTATCACTCGACCAAACCGCTTGTCCTTCTAAACCAGAAACTGTTAGATAACCATCTGTAGACAGCTTCAAAATGCCAGGCACGTTTCTGATGGGAGTCTCCCTGTTAGCCACCCAAACGACGGTCTTGTCAGAGATTTGGGCATACCAGATGCCAAGATACCAGTTATTGGTTCCAATGGGACAGAAAAATCCCAATTCAAAGGTTCCATTTTGTGAAATTAGAGTCTGATTTCCGGTAAGTGAGGCTCCCAGAGGAAGCACATCTCCACCAGCATTCCCTAACGAATCACAATTATGCAGTAAAATCAGCATACTAAGAAAACATAGTAAACAGTTTAATGCTGATAAAGCATTCTTGGCCATGTTCTGGCTCTTATTTCTCCAATACACGGAAATAAGTGGAAGAAATGGCTTGGGAGGACGAGTAAATAGGAATTGCATAGCACCATCAGTTAGGACAGCGACGCCATTGACTGGTTATTTTATTAAATTGCGCTGCAATTAGACCGTAGACGTCATTGACGCGTAAATTGCGGAGGACTTTGAAATAAACGTAATTGACAGTCTTAGATATTTTATGCTTTTACATTACGGTTCATCACACGGAGCTGGTTTTTTTGTTTGCGATAAATTATGATTAAGTTTAAAATAAAGACAATGTTTTTCAAAACATTAAAATCTAATATTAACTTGTATTTATTCACTTATTAGTACTCCGTGTAACAGGTAGTATTGTAATCATTGTTGAAAAGAATGCAACTTAAATATTTAAAAAAAAATTATATTAGTTTTGTAAAACATATTGTATTTTTTAAAAAGAAAATTTGAAAATATTTATTTATATATTTTTTATTAGTTAGAGTAATGATAAGATAATTTATTTGGTAAAATTTATTTATTTATTTTTAAATATTTTGTCAAAAGAAATAAATGTCTCTTGTTACATCGTAGGCATCTTTATTGGGGCATTAACTTCTTCGATTTGTCTTATGGGAGATAAAATATTTTAAAATGCTCGGCAGTTTTCGTCGACGATTTTTAATAGCATATATTATGTCGTTATGAACTTAATGGAGCTTCCAACTCTTACATTATGATAGGATAATCATAAATGTGGAATAAGTATTTTTTGAACCATAAAAAAAATCTTTTGGATTAGAGAATGACTGATCGATCCCTTTGTATACCAAATGAGTCTATAGGAAAGGAGGGTCAAAAGGAACAACATCCTTGAGATTAGGATAATAGTCACAATCGGGTTTTCAACTTTGTGATTTCATCTATCAAATACTTGCATTCACCAACCCTGTCGACTGAGCTTTGTGAGCAAACAGTAATGTGTTGCCTTGTTTCTTTCATATACTGTGTCTTTGCTACACTCACATGGAATACATGAGGAACCCACATTCCATTTTACAACTCCATTTGGTATGCTTTTTCATTTGCTCCCTATAATACCAAATGATTTCATGCCTTATCCTACCAAATTGAGAACCACAGTAATAAAAAATAGAATAACATACCTCCTATTTTATAGTTGCAAGTTCATCCACTGTGTGGCCTAGGATTTGTTCTTCATGTTTATTGAAAACGTAGAGCCAAGCTTCCCCAGTTGAATCAGAGGCCTTCACTACAATTATATACATATATTGAAAACGTCGACACCAATAACACTTCACATCCATAGGTGTGCCCATTATAAGCACCAAAAATACCTTTAAATTTCTTAATTTATTCGTCCAAGTAGTTATTAGATTTGTAGGAAAAAAAGTATCAAATTTTGGGAACTGTAACTGGTCATATTTCTACGATGTTTAAAATTGAAACATATCCATTTGTGCATGTCAAAGTAGGACAAACTTAAGCGAAAAATCAATGGGATTTCCTATTGGCACATTGCAACCTCGTATTCCTAAATGCAAAATACTGGTCTCTCAAGACACAACATTCTCCAGATTTGCCAAAATCAACCTGGGAAAGCTTGTTTGCATTTGCTAAAAGAGTACCAATGCTTTATGAGGAAAGTGTTGTTATGCGTAAGTTGAAACCCATTATGCCTATATCTTTTGCATGTAGAATACCATGTTTTGTCTTTGCAAATTACCACATGATAGTAACAGAGCTTATTTATTATATTATATTAATACATTTATAAAATGTTATAATAATATTATTGTATATATAATAATAATATATTATTATATTAATTATATTATTAATATTATATAGAATTAATACTATATTAATATATACTACAAACATATTTTATATATAAAAAATAGTATATACAATAAGGTGGGTTGGGTGACATTGAAGTGAAAGTTGTATGGAAAAGAACGTATATTTTAATCATATGATGTGGGAACTATAGAACAAAATCTATATTTGGTATGGTGACACACAAACTCTCTTGGATTTACTGCTCATAATTTTATGTCATCTAATGGCCTTTATTCGGTGAAGGGAATGTGGAAGGGTTTCAAAGCTTCATAAAATATGAAGAATGTGACTTCTAGTCTGTCCGAAAGCAATCACAAAAACAATTATGGAACATCTCAGGTTATCGTAAATCTCAATTATAAATTGTGAATTTCTACCTACCACCAAAATTATACCAATTCACTCTTCTACAACCCCAGATTCTAAAATGAACAACACCATTTTTAATAAATGATAAAAATTTTGAGATCAATTTTAATTAAAAAATATATAAAAGTTTAATATAGAACTATATATAATAAAATATTATAAAAAATATAATATATTAATAATAAATATAAACGTGTAAAAGTTATGTCAAACATATGAGTGTAAGTTGGTAATCGTAATTCTCTCAAAACACATCATTATCGATTCCATATCACCTTTTGTGGATGAATCATTAAGAAGAAATAATTTTTATATTTGTAGTGAAGGTGATGGTAGAAAATGAGGTTGTGTGCTCCTTGTTATGCTGTGTTAATATGATATGTGAGGAGGTGAGACAGGTGGATATGGTGAGGAGAAATAATATCCTACACTTTATCTAAATTTAAGGTAACTATTGGATTTACATGAATTCTAACCATTATAAAAGGGTAAGTAACTTGTATGGTGGTGGGTTCTTTGATTGGACATTTTCTATTGGCAAGGGTCTATGATGATAACATGACATGGAGATAAGACATTGAGGTTCCAAATTTTAGATTTCAACTTATATTCATCTATGTTTCCAATATATCGACACCTAGAGAAATTACATTAGGGTTAAGAATATACAAAAACACCATACACATACCCATACAATAAAGGGAAAGGCCACATAGAACTTGAAATTGGTGAAATATTTCAAATTAAGCTAAATTGTGATGATGACGGGTAATGGCATGGTGTTTTTGGTGATATTATACACCAAAGAGCCCATATTATACACATTCCCCAACTTTAGGGTAGGAATTAGATTTACATTCAACCTAGACCCATTACAAAGAGTTTTTTAGCTTATAGGGTGGTGGCATCTTTTATTGACAATTTTCTATTTGAGTACAAAAGGACTCCATGTCTGATATGTGGATCAAACCAATAATGCAATGTCATTGATGTGGAGGAAATGCATTGAGGTTATGAATCCTATTTTATTGCTTAAAATGGTCTTTTCCTTATCACTACAAGTCTTACAAAGTACATCTCATTTGAGTGCAAGACCATGTCTACAAATCACCTCACTTAGCATCACAAACAATCTTGGAGATAAAATTGGTTGTGCAATGTCATAGTTAACACATACTTGAGTGTTATTGATGATTGTAATAGTTGTTCCAAGGGGTGTGTTTAATAATCAAAATACAATTGCCAAATTCTCCCTATGGTGGCCAAGAGGATTAATCTTTTTTCCTCCTCCTCCACATTAGTTAGTACATGTCTTGAAACTGGATAATATCATGCTACTTTCATCTCCAGAGACATCTTGTGCAAGTTTGCATAGATCTTGTGTATGTGGGTGTGTTATGTCTCCTACAAACAAAGCATGTACCATTTCATATCCTTAAATCCAAATACATCCACGTATGTTTTTAATTCCTCTATATTTCATTAAAATCCTTACCATTTGAACCTTAACCCGTCTCTTCACTTCTACATAGATGTTTGACAGAAGAACATATGTCTTAGCATTTTTAGGATCCAACTCAAAAAGAAGAGTTGTTGTAAATACTCCTAACTCTACGTTCTTATATGGTATATAAACACCAAGCAAATGTGTATGCACAACCACCACAAGCTTAATTGGAATTTTAAAGATAAAGTTTACAATCTCCCCAAGATATTCAGCACAACCAAGAATGTTAACTATGCACACATAATGATTAATTAAATAGGTATAATGCATTTAGAGTCACTAATTCCATTATATTATTTATATCCCTCGTCCACCAATTCTACATCATAGATAAATAATAATTATTGGGAGTGTAGCTATCAGTTTGCTCTATGTCCATTTTGCACATAAGTAATTTAAAAATTTACAATGGAAACCCACCCAGTGTAACTTTCACCTTTGGGTCAACTGCTAGTTTACATCTTTTTTATAATCATAATGAGTCATGACCCACAAATATTAATTTTTGTATTATAATACACTTTTATTTATTTTATCTTAGTTGTCTTCTCATATAGATGGATATAAAAGACAATCTTAATCTATGGAAAGTCAATTTTTATAGATATTTAAAAATTGTATTTTATTATAAGTTTATTCACAGAAGAGGAGGATTATTGGTTTATAGATACACATTATTAACTATTAATTTTATATTTTTTAATTAGAATTAAAGTTTCTTTTTCTTTAATCAGACATGATTTTTATTTAATATCAATAATTGATGGTTTATAGATATGCATTATTAAATATTGATTTAATATTTTTTAATTAGAATTAAAATTTATTTTTTCTTTGTTATGATATAAATTTTATTTAATATCAGTAGTTGATGTTAGGGACTAAATTGATGCTATTATATCGGTTTATAGATATTCATTATTAAATATTGATTTAATATTTTTTAAATTATAATTATAATTTATTTTTCTTTGCTAAAGCATTGTTTGTATTTAGTATCAATATTTTAAGGTAGGGATTAAATTGATGGTTGTATGTTGGTTTATAGATATTTATTATTAAACATTGATTTGATATTTTTTAATTACAAATAAATTTTTCTTTCTTTGCTCATTCATAGTTTTTATTTAACATTAATAATTGAGGGTGAGGACTAAATTGATGTCCTATGACTATATTTACATTTTTTAGTTATAAAATACAATTTTTTTTTTATAGATCATATTAGATGTAAGGTAAAATTTTGGACAAATCATTATAATTTTTTAAAAACTATAATAAATATACATATTTTTATTTTTAGTTTTTTTAATATAAATTATATCAAGTCAATGTCTAACAATCCTCACACAAAAAATGCCACAAAGAGAATCACCATTGAATTTAGTCCTAATTTAAGATGTATCCATGAAGAATAACACTATGAATAATCAATTTCAATATACTAACTTAAAAATGTATGTAGTTGGCCTAACATGAATGTATAATTAACTTACTCAATTCAATTTTATTTTTCATTATATGAGCCTTCAATTTTAAGCATGTGGACTCCTCATCATTGTTTCTACACAATTTTATATGTAGTCAAAATATTACAATCAAAGTTTTAATCCTCACAAAAACTAAATATTATTTTTCGTAATAGGTATTAAAATTGCGTCATAACACTTATTAATTTTTTACTTAAAAATTCAGTAAAGACATTTTAAGTTGAAGATAACTTAGATAGATTAACTAAAGATATCAGACCATATTTAACAGTAATTACCAATTATTCCTAAAATACAAAAAAATCAAAATTTTAAGATGTTATATTATCTAAATAACTAATATTAAAAATATGTATAAATTTTTTAATTGAATTGTTTGGTTGGAATGCTAACTTAAAATTTATTAATGATAAATATTAATGTAGAGCATAGATAATTAATTTTAGTATACAATTAGATTAATTATTAAGTTTATATTATCTTTTCCCTTATCAAAATATGTTATATAGGTTTCAAAGTTTCTATCGATACACTTTTGCTAGCTATATATGGTGTGATTATTGTTATGTATAATGTTTGAGATATAATTTGATCGAAAAAAAATTAATGAATAAAATATCTTTTATTTTACTTTTTATTTATTAGAAAATAATGTTTTGATTATGTATAGCTATTTTCGATTAATGAGTATTATTTTTCTTTCTATTTGTTCAATGAAGATCTACCATTTAAAATTTTTGTGTGTTAAATTAATGTTATAGAGTTAATATTTTATAGTCCATTTCAAGAGTGATGGCGATCTTAATCCTTTGTTTTAGGAAAAAAATATTTCTAGGTGCATTTGGGTGGTTTTCTAAGACTAATATCTTTGCCATATGAAATGTCTCACAATGGTTAGGTTGTATTGTTATTTATTGAAGGTAATATCCTCTCAGAGGTTGATTGTATGAAGTGCATTGAATAAAGCAGTACAAGAGGTAAGAAGATCAAAAAGAAGTTTGTATTGTCTATGAGTGAAGACAATTGGGTTTACTTTTATGATGGATAATGTTGAATGGTGATTTATTTTTATTTATTTATTTCTTGCAGTGAATAATTTGTATACTCTACTTTGGTTGAAACTTATTTATATTTATAAATATTATATGGTATTTCTCTATGGATTGAATAAGTACCAATTATAAGTGACCATCATGCCATCCAATTTGTGGTCTTCGTGCCTACTAATTATATGTAAGTTTTGTTTATTTTTATTTAATGTTGTGTTTTTTCAATGTTTGTGATAGCAGTTGTATATGTTGTGTGAAATGAATGCTATATTATGTTTGTGGCTTTTTAGTGTTATTATGAAGGTGAAAATATTTGTAAGGCTAGAGAGTGATTGAGCAAAGGTATTATTAAATTGTAAACACCTTCAGTTAGATCGTACACACAATTGACACATAAGCTAGTTTATTAAATTGTAGAGTACTTTGACTTAAACATAATTGACATAAAAATTTTAATTCCATAGAGATTTAATGATTTTTTAATCTATTAAAATTATATCTTAAAGTTTTTGCATATATTATGTATTTATTTTTAGTTCGATATATGGGATCACCAATTACGATTCATAAAAACTTAAAAATTATATAAATATATACATTATTTTGAATATTTACTTTTTTTTCTTCTTTTTTTCACTTTATTGAAAGCCAAGTAAACTTTTTAACGTGACTGGCGCCGCTGGCTAGACACAACTAATATCGTTACCACGGAGTCGGTGGAGGACTTCAACACTGATGGGCAGAGCCGCAACGAATGTACCCGACCAACCGACTACACCCCCCGACCCTGAATATTTACTTTTTTTACTATAAACAATATTAATATTTAAAAAGCAATTTTAAATCGATAATTATCATTATAAATTTATATTATTAATAAAATAAATCGTAAAATTTATTTTCCAAAATTTAAATATAAATATAATTTTTATTTAATAATTATTGTCAAAAAAATTACATAATAAAAAGATAAATTGTAAATTTTACTTCTAAATATGTACCTCTAAAAAAAAGAAAAACAATATAAATAAAATTGATTATCAATAAAACTTGAATTAATATCTTACATTAATGACACTTTGACTTTTTTAAATATGTCAATTCATTTCCTTGAAAGGAGTGCGAACCAAAGATAATGTTAACATTAGAAAATGTGGAGGGTGGGAGCTTTTGTTTAGCTTTCTCTGTTATACTTTATTGGATGGCATTCTAATTAATTAATCTTTCCTCTTTTATTTTAGAAAATACTAATTTAGAGATAAACTTAAACCCAGGTTGAATGGATAACTCGAATTGCTTCCAAGTTCCATTGAATGTAGGCGTCACGAAAATATCAAACTTGAAAGCATTTATTAAAATAAAAAATAAAAAAATTAAAGAAATAAAATAAAAGTTGACACTAAAACTAGACAGTGTGTACAAATAATTGAATCCTTAACGAAAAATGTTAAAATAATTAAAAATTAGTGAAAATAATCATATAATTTTTGTTCTTGTAAAAGAAGTCTTACCCTCTGAGATTTAAACCCGAAAAGAAATCTATCAATTTCACGGCAATGAATTGACACGTTTAAATTAGTCAAGTGTCATTAATGGATGATGTTGCGGCCAACAACTAATCACGTTCATATTGCTTGGTAGACATCTCGATTTCGGGTCAATTACGTCCCTCCTCCATTTATTTATTTATCCTTGCAATCCATTAGAAAGAGATGTTTCTTCCACTCATTTTCGTTTACCATAACATTATGAATATGGCAAGAGTGCTTTATCAGCATTCAATAGTTTACAATGTTTTTTTTCAGCTCTTGCTATGCAGATTTTACTGCAGAATTGTGTTTCGTTAGGAGTTGCTGGTGATGTGCTTCCTCTTGGAGCGTCACTCACCGGAAATAAGACTCTAATTTTGTAGAATGGAACTTTTGAATTGTGTTTTTTCAGTAACATTGGAACCTTTGAGTTGGGAGTTTTCTGTCCCAATGGAATCATCGGGGAGATACAAAATACCTAACAAAAAGTGTTGATCAGACCAATGTACCTATCAATAAGTGGTGATCATAGCCAATGATAAATACCACCACTACACTTCAAAATGATTGGTATAATATTTTTGTCAAATCTATACTTTAAGAGTAAAATTTTTTTCATGGCAGTTATTCATTTTAGAAAACAGATAAAAAATCAATTTTCATTAATCCAAAAATAAAAGGTCTACATATAGACAGCATTTTTTTTTTTACCAATAGAATGTAAGACAAACATTACTTATTTTTTTTCCTTTGAAAAATAAACATTGCTTTTGACAACTACAATATGATGATTAAATAGAAAAAAGTTGCCAATAGAAAATTTAAAATCTATTACCGAAAAAAAAAATTTAAAAATAAAACAACAAAAACTAAAGACAAAGATAAAATTAACCCTGTGTCATGTCATTCCTTCTATAATATTAATCCCAACAGAACAAGATTCTCATTATATTAACAGAGTTAACTAAAAACAACACGATTATTTCCACAAGAGCCGCAATGCAGATAATCTGAATTCTTTGACAGTTCATTTATCAAAAAGATGTTTCCCAAAAGCAACCAATTTCCCTATCTTTATACCGTACTCAGATCTGGTGTTCGCCTACACTCAACACGATGACCCGAGGACTAGAGAGATAAAATCAACTCTGCAAGTTCTAACGATGGAGATGACGAAGATCCAAAGCGGCCAGAACAACATAGCAAGGCTTGTCAGGACATTCCAGCAGTTCGTAAGAAGCTACAAGATAAAAAGTCAGTCATGTTAGATTCATCTTCCTGTCTTGGGGACCCATCCCCATTAATTAATAACACCGATAACCAGTATATTGACTTTGCACAAGAAGCAATTCAAGAGGAAGAAGTTACTGATGTTAATATTCAAATTTTTGAATCTCCTCTCACATTTTCCACATTAATCGCACCTCCTCAAAGTCTTCACCTCCAAATCAAATTACAGCACCACCTTCAAGCTCTGAAATGACAATTCTATCTAGGTGTCATTTCAATGAATGCGTCCTATGTTGAGAAAAAGGAAGAAGGTGGCCGAAGTTGAATTACCTAATGTCAGTGTAGTGGCTAATATCCTCAACAATCCTCCTCCTAAGAGGCTGAAAACTACATCAAGGTTAGTTTTAGCTCCATCCGGAGCATAGTTTGTGTACATTTCTGAACCAAATGTTGACAAGAATGAGGAGGAGATGACCTTGAGAGAGTATATTATGAACCAAGTATCACTTGGATAAGAAGCCAAAGAATGATGTTCATGATATATGGGAAACCACATAAAGAACGATCAAGATATCAGAACAATATGAAGTCATTCAATAAAAATTAACAGATCAAGTTCAATAGTTCGCCAGGTATGTCAATTACCTCCTCAATCCACTTGAGGCACCAAAACCTTCTTAGGTGGAGGATTCTACTCAAATCCTTAGAATTGGTTAGGAGGTTATAAAAACCATACTAAGTACAAAAGAATATGGAAAAACTATTGCGGCCTAGGTTGAACAATTAGTATTGGATGGTATGAAATATGTTGATGATATAATCAATATGGGATAATTGATTTAGAAATTATTGATATTAATCAATAGATCAAGTGATGTGATAATGAATAAAAGTATTGGAAACGTGTGAAAGGAGACATCAAACAAATGACTACCATCAGCACTAAACAAATGGTAAAAGATTTAGATTTTGACAAGATAGAAGATGATGTCTCCTGCAATATAATGATGTCTAAGTGGAAGAGATAAACATAAAGAGATATCTTATAATCTGAGATAATTGTATTGTGACATGGTCAAAGAAGATGGGATCAACTAGTTTAAGGTGCAGGAAGTCATTCAGTAATTTAGGAATTTAATCAAGGAAGAATTATTTAAAGAACCATCAATGTTACCTTAATGATGGTGTTAGGTAAAGTTCATGTCTAACTTAAATATATGAATAAGCATTTGATCAGACTCATAAATGTCCCAAATAATATGTTAATGGCATCTTATAAATGGTTGATGTATTGTAAACATGTAGTTGTTCTTAAGGGGAATGCAATCCCTAAAGTAGTAAAAAAATTTAGAAAGTTTAAAGCTATCAAGGACAAGAAAACAAGCCAAGAGCTCAGTTGATAATCAAACTCCAAGCCCATCAAAACTAACTTCAAAACAAAGGAAATATTTCTAGGATGCTCAAAACCATTTGGTCTATTTTGTCTACTTTCTATTTCAAGAAATTTGTATTTTTCTTTTGTGAAAATGCAAAAGTTATTGAAAATAGACTAAGACAAACATGAAATAGTGAGGTCATGTTGTAATACAAAGGATCATCCCATTACCTCCTATCCATATTGATATGAGAAATGGTACTTTTACAAGGGTTGTTCGATGTTCATTGTCATTTTTCTTAAAAAGGAGAAAGAAATTTGTGTTCATTTTTCAAACTGAGAACAAAAGGGAAATTCCATAACTTGGTCTTGCATTTTTTATGTGGATGTGTGTCTTGCTTATCTATATGCATACCTCCCAATTCAAGAAATACTAGTATTAATCTCAAATAAACATGCTATATTCTAGCAACATTTATTTTCATGCATGAAATTAAATATCCGTTTACTCATTCACGTGTGACCCTTTATCTTCTTTTCTTTTACATTTATTTTTGGTTAAAAGTACTATAAACCAATCATCCCTTCAATATATAGATATTTGAAATACGTTTATTTCAGTTTTTCTTATTTTCAATAATGAGAAACTCCCATCCAAATAGAGGAAATGTTTTTTACTCCTTCACTATTGTCAAATCTCATATTTGTTTAAGTGTCAAATATTTCACCAAATTTTTTTTGTGTGCATCATGGGTCACATTTGAGTATACTAATCCTACCTATGCATATTATCACTTGTAATGACAAGAAAGTTTTTAAATACTTCTTTTTACTAATTGTGGAAAAATATATTTACCATAATGGCTAAAATAAGGTACACTAGGTATAGTAAAAATAAAGGTGTTCCTAATCCCTTATTTGACCTATAAGAGAAATCAAATTTGAGTATTTCTCTAGATAGAATAAACAAATTATGACCTCTGAATCAATCATTTTCTTTGCCTAACCTCTTGGTCACAGGAGTATTAAATTTCCAAAACATGGTTATGTTTATATCATAGGGTCCTTGTAAATTGCTCCATTGGCCCTAGTCATTCAACTTTATGAACTACCAAAGGGTTCAAGGAAGAAATTTTCAAAGTGTATGAGTGATGGTAAACAACATCCTAATGAACACATAACAAACTTATTTTATGCATGTGATATTTTGGGGGTAAAACATGAATACTAATAAATTAGGGTATTTATCGAAACATTCAATGAAGGAGCTACAAAATGATTTCATCATCTACCAGCTGCTTATATTCCAGACTAACATACTTTGAGGAATAAATTTGAATAAAGATTCACACTAGTAGAAGATGAACATTCCCTTTTAGCTCATTTGTATTGGATAAAGAGATAACCTTATGAACCCATTGGGGAGTTCATAACCTGATTAAAAAAATTGGTACACAAGAACTCAACCCTTATAATTCCTACAATATAAAACCATAAATCATTCTTTATGAATGCTCAAGTACCTTAAATAATATTATTACTTTGAAGAAACCATCCAAAAAAATTGGCTATAGAAAAAAACAAAGCTATTGAAATTGAATATAATATGATCATGATTGACAAGACAAAAAATTACTCCTTCAAGATTAAATATCAAACTTCAACAAATCCACTAGTTCAAAGGTTCGAAAAAGACATATTGATAGTAAGGAAACAAATTCTTCCAACATAGACTATTCCATATAAATATCTACTTAAAGGAACATTTATCCCATATCATGTCAATGATTGTGCTAGACTCCCTTCTTCAATTCTTCAAATCACTATTGAATTATCTCCTATTATTATTAACTATTCATGTATGTTTCATGCTACTAATGATCATGATGGTCCCAACTGCCCAGAAATGGTGAGGTTGTTGTAACTATGCGCCATAAAAAAACTACAATAATAAGCTATCTTTGAAACTTCCAAAATGTTGCTATTACTATAGCTTCACCCTAATATTCTTTTGAAAGTCTTTTGGATTTCATCATGCTTTTAGCCATCCCCTATATGGCCATGTTATTTATTTATGGCACTCTATTTTATTGTGGAGTGTATCTAGCTGTGAACTAATTTCCAATGCCTTCACTTTTATAAACAACTAAAAATTATTTAGAGACATACTCTCCTCTCAATCTGATCTCAGGGATTTGATGAAATGTCAACTCTATTTCTAAACTAATTCCTTAAACCACCTAAATTTATAAAAATCCCCAGATTTAGTATTTAAGAAATAAATCCAAGTCTTCCTACTAGAAATATCTATTAAAGTTAAGAAATATGCATTCTTAGAGTGGATATGAGTTTTCATTGGGCCACACAAACGTAATAGCACCAAATCCAATGGTGATTTTACCATCTTAGACATCCCTTATTGAAAGGGGTGTTTATGTTGTTTTCCTAAGATACATGCCTTATATTTTATTTTTGGTTCTACTGTTCTTGGGATACCTCTATCCATATTCTTCTTAAATAAAAGATCTAATCTATAATAAATTTAATACCCATATCTTAAATTCTAAAGTCTGTATGTGTCTTTGATGATGGTCTTGAAGGTTGTTTATTGTATTACTATTGTACTCCTAAGAGGATTAATTTACATCCTGAGAGCAAAGATGCGATTCATTATCATTTGAATTGTATCTATCTTTTCCTTACTTACTTCCTTAACAATGATTGTGCAGTCTCCATTCTCCATTAGGAATCTATATCTTTTTTAGAATAACTATCCAATACCTAAAAGATTTAGTTTTAGATTTGGAACATTGTATATGTCCTAGATTACTCTTCTTTAATGGATTGAATCCTTAAAATAGTAAACAGTTTAATGCTGATAAAGCATTCTTGGCCATGCTCTGGCTCTTATTTCTCCAATACACGGAAATAAGTGGAAGAAATGGCTTGGGAGGACGAGTAAATAGGAATTGCATAGCACCATCAGTGAGGACAGCGACGCCATTGACTGGTTATTTTATTAAATTGCGCAGCAATTAGACCGTAGGCGTCATTGACGCGTAAATTGCGGAGGACTTTGAAATAAACGTGATTGACAGTCTTAGATATTTAATGCTTTTACATTGCGGATCATCACACGGAGCTGGTTTTTTTCTTTGCGATAAATTATGATTAAGTTTAAAATAAAGACAATGTTTTTCAAAACATTAAAATCTAATATTAACTTGTACTTATTCACTTATTAGTACTTCGCGTAACAGGGAGTATTGTAATCATTGTAGAAAAGAATGCAATTTAAATATTTTAAAAATATATATATTAGTTTTGTAAAACATATTGTATTTCTAAAAAAGAAAATTTGAAAATATTTATTTATATATTTTTTATTAGTTAGAGAGTAATGATAAGATAATTTATTTGGTAAAATTTAATTTTTTTTTTAATAAATATTTTGTCAAAAGAAATAAATGTCTCTTGTTATGTCGTAGACATTTTTATTGGGGCATTAACTTTTTCGATTTGTCTTATGGGAGATAAAATATTTAAAAATGCTCGACAGTTTTCGTCGACGATTTTTAATAACATATATTATGTCGTTATGAACTTAATGGAGCTTCCAACTCTTACATTATGATGGGATAATCATAATTGTGGAATAAATATTTTTTGAACCATAAAAAAAATCTTTTGGATTAGAGAATGATTGATCGATCCCTTTATATACCAAATGAGTCTATAGGAAAGGAGGATAAAAAGGAACAACATCCTTGAGATTAGGATAATAGTCACAATCGGGTTTTCAACATTGTGATTTCATCTATCAAATACTTGCATTCACCAACCCAGTCGACTGAGCTTTGTGAGCAAACAGTAATGTGTTGCCTTGTTTCATTCATATACTGTGTCTTTGCTACACTCACATGGAATACATGAGGAATCCACATTGGATTTTGTAGCTCCATTTGGTATGCTTTCTCATCTGCTTCCTGTAATACCAAATGATTTCATGCCTTATCCTACCAAATTGAGAACCACAGTAATAAAAAATAGAATAACATACCTCCTATTTTATAGCTGCAAGTTCATCTACTGTGTGGCCCAGGGTTTGTTCTTCATGTTTATTGAAAACGTAGAGCCAAGCTTCCATAGTTGAATCAAAGGCCTTCACTACAATTATATACATATATTCAAAATGTCGACACGAATAACACTTCACATCCACAGGTGTGCCCATTATAAGCACCAAAAATACCTTAAAATTTCGTAATTTATTCGTCCAAGTAGTTATTAGATTTGCAGGAAAAAATGTATCAAATTTTGGGAACTGTAACTGGTCATATTTCTACGATGTTTAAAATTGAAACATATCCATTTGTGCATGTCAAAGTAGGACAAACTTAAGCAAAAAATCAATGGGGTTTCCTATTGGCACATTGCAACCTCGTATTCCTAAATGCAGAATACTGGTCTCTCAAGACACACAACATTCGCCAGATTTGCCAAAATCAACCTGGGAAAGTTTGTTTGCATTTGCTAAAAGAGTACCAATGCTTTATGAGGAAAGTGTTGTCATGCATAAGCTGAAACCCATTATGCCTATATCTTTTGCATGCAGAATGCCATGTTTTGTTTTTGCAAATTACCACATGATAGTAACAGAGCTTATTTATTATATTATATTAATATATTTATAAAATGTTCTAATAATAATATTGTATATATAATAATATATTATTATATTATTAATATTATATAAAATTAATACTATATTAATATATGTTATAATATAATATTAGATTAATTTTAATTTATATTATAACATAGTATATTAATATATACTACAAACATATTATATATATATATATATATATATATATATATATATATATATATATATATATATATATATATATATAATAGTATATACAATAAGGTGGGTTGGGTGACATTGAGGTGAAAGTTATATTGAAAAGAACGTATATTTTAATCATATGATGTGGGAACTCTAAAACAAAATCTATATTGGTATGGTGACACACAAACTCCCCAGGATTTACTGCTCATAATTTGATGTCATCTAATGGCCTTTATTCAGTGAAGGGAATGTGGAAGGGTTTCAAAGCTTCATAAAATATAAAGAATGTGACTTCCAGTCTGTCCGAAAGCAATCACAAAAACAATTATGGAACATGTCAGGTTATCGTAAATCTCAATTATAAATTGTGAATTTCTACCTACCACCAAAATTATACCAATTCACTCTTCTACAACCCCAGATTCTAAAATGAACAACACCATTTATAATAAATGATAATAAAATGATAAAATTTTTGACACCAATTTTAATTAAAAAATATATAAAAGTTTAATATAGAATTATATATAATATAATAAGATATTATAAAAAATATAATATATTAATAATAAATATAAACATGTAAAAGTTATGTCAAACATATGAGTGTAAGTTGGTAATCGTAATTTTCTCAAAACGTATCATTATCGATCTCATATCACCTTTTGTGCATGAATCATTAAAAAGAAATAATTTTTATATTTGTAGTGAAGGTGATGGTAGAAAATGAGGTTGTGTGTTCCTTGTTATGGTGTGTTAATATGATATGTGAGGAGGTGAGACAGGTGAACATGGTGAGGAGAAATAATATCCTAAACTTTATTTAAATTTAAGGTAACTATTGGATTTACATGAATTCTAACCATTATAAAAGGGTACGTAACTTGTATGGTGGTGGGTTCTCTGATTGGACAATTTCTATTGTCAAGGATCGATGATGATAACATGACATGGAGATAAGACATTGAGGTTCCAAATTTTAGATTTCAACTTATATTCATCTATGTTTCCAATATATTGACACCTAGAGAAATTACATCAGGGTTAAGAATATACAAAAACACCATACACATACCCATACAATAAAGGGAAAGGCCACAAGGAACTTGAAATTGGTGAAATATTTCCAAGTAAGCTAAATTGCGATGATGAGGGGTAATGGCATGGTATTTTTGGTGATATTATACACCTAAGAGCCCATATTATACACATTCCCCAACTTCAGGGTAGGAATTAGATTTACATTCAACCTAGACCCATTACAAAGGGTTTTTTAGCTTATAGGGTGGTGGCATATTTTATTGACAATTTTCTATTTGAGTACAAAAGGACTCCATGTCTGATATGTGGATCAAACCAAAAATGCAATGTCATTGATGTGGAGGAAATGCATTGAGGTTATGGAGCCTATTTTATTGCTTAAAATGGTCTTTTCTTTATCACTACAAGTCTTACAATGTACATCTCATTTGAGTGGAAGACCATGTCTACAAATCACTTCACTTAGCATCACAAACAATCTTGGAGATAAAATTGGTTGTGCAATGTTAGAGTCAACACATACTTGAGTGTTATTGATGATTGTAATAGTTGTTCCAAGGGGTGTGTTTAATAATCAAAATACAATTGCCAAATTCTCACTATGGTGGCCGAGAGGAATAATCTTTTTTCCTCCTCCTCCACATTAGTTAGTACATGTCTTGAAACTAGATAATATCATGCTACCTTCATCTCTAGAGACGTCTTGTGCAAGTTTGCATAGATCTTGTGTATGTTGGTGTGTTATGTCTCTTACAAACAAAGCATGTACCATTTCATATCCTTAAATCCAACTACATCCAGGTATGTTTTTAATTCCTCTATATTTCATTAAAATCCTTACCATTTGAACCTTACCTCGACTCTTCACTTCTACATAGATGTTTGACAGAAGAACATATGTCTTAGCATTTTTAGGATCCAACTCAAAAAGAAGAATTGTTGTAAATAATCCTAACTCTAAGTTCTTATATGGTATATAAACACCAAGAAAATGTGTATGCACAACCACCACAAGCTTAATTGGAATTTTAAAGATAAAGTTTAAAATCTCCCCAAGATATTTAGCACAACCAACAATGTTAGCTATGCACACATATTTATCTCCCTGGCATATCTACTAATTTTGTAAGCCACTATAAGCTAGTATTCCAAACACATGAGGAAAAAATATATAGATGTTAAGCTTTGTAAGAATGTTTATATGTTGCTCCTAAAAAACTTAGTCTCGTTGACCAAAAATTATGTGATGATACTTTATCTCTTGATGAGCTCCCTCATTCTCTGCAATACATATGTAATGATAAATATCTCAATGATAATTTACCTTTGAATTATTTAAAGTTAATTGGGGTTTTGATGGGTTTAGTTTGCTTCAATTTTTCAAAGAAACTTTACTAAAATTTTTGGGCTCTATTATTCATAAAGGCAACACCAAATTTATTCCCAAGCTTGGTGACCCTAATTTAATTACTAGTTTTAAGCCATCACCCTCTTCAATGTGTGATATTAAATCCATGATAAAGCTATTGGTAAATATATCCACCTCATTTTACCTTCCATTATTAAATGAGAGAAAATGGGTTATATAAAAATGAATATATACTTAAGTCAGAGGCATTGTATGTGAGTTAGTATGGAATGATTTTTCTCATATATGCCCTAGAAATAAAAAGTTTGTTTAGATCATCATTTTCTAACACATGTATGGGAGGGATTACCTAGTTTTTCATTTTTCTATTTTTTTATTGACATGTGTGGCTCTACATCTTACATATGTGTATATGTTGATAGGTAATTTTCCTTCACATTAGTATGTTTTACATCAAATTAAAATTGGTAGCTCTGCCCCTAATTTTTCTGCCCTTTGTTTTTTTACACTTCCTTTGTTAGCCTCACCACCTTTTCATTCTACATATTTGATGAAAGTAAGCAACTCTAATTTTTTAATGTAGCGTATGAGAAGGCCACTGTAGAATTTGAGGTTGTAGAAGGTTTTTAAATTGACATTGCACAAGTGTTTAATGTCTATGATGGTTTTTTGGAGGTGGAAGAGGGAAATGGTGATAGAGGTGTGGAAGATGAGTGTTCCATTTATTATGGAATCCCATCCAAAAATAATGTCATTGTTATTCATAGCTCGAGTTATATGTGTTTCTATTGTGTTTGGAATTGGTTTGGCATCCCAAAGAGGACTTCATGTAGTCATTTTAGCCTATGACTGGGTATCATGTGAACTATACACCATTACTCATGCAATTACCTCTGATATGTATCATCTATTGTAGTTACTGGTTAGATATTTAACACATTTGGTGAGAGTTGTTGATGGACTTAATATGTTCCTTGGCCAAGAATTTTCTTTTTAATATTGGTGTGAAATATAAATGAATACAAATAATGGTTGAATAATGTAAACCAAAATCATAGCTATGTAAACTTGTTTTCTAGGGCATTTAATAAAAAAAGAAATAAAAGTGAAAATTAGTAACATAATTACCTCCATTACTCCCATGGATTGTGAGAAAAACACATAATTAAGGAAAATTATTGGATTATATGACCTACATCCATTACAAAGGGTTTTGTAGCATGATAAAGAAAGTATATTTGAGAGATTTTGAACTTCCTAGAGGCTCAAATTTACTGAAGTTATAACCATATCATTGATGGAGTCTCCTAATTGCTAATCATTATGAGCTTGTTGAGTTGACATGAAAAGATTTGAGTAAAGTGTGGCCATTAATGGTGTATCAAGAAAGTGAAAGGAATGTGTAATAGGTCATACATTTAACAACCCGATATCTACATTTTTCTTCATTCTGATAGTAAGATCATCAAAATTTATCTCCTTATATATATATATATATATATATATATATATATATATATATATATATATATATATATATATATATATATATATATATATATATATATATACCCTATGGTTCATTAAACTGCAAAAAGTTTTCCACATGGGTAACCACCCTATGTGTTACCGTTAGCATCTTCATGATCATGTGCTTAGGTAGTAATTAAAGGGAAAGATGATCATTATATATATATATATGATCATCTTTCCCTTTAACCACTACCTAAGCATATGATCATGAAGATGCTAACGGTAACACATAGGGTGGTTACCCATGTGGAAAACTTTTTGCAGTTTAATGAACCATAGGATGAGGATCATGGGAAAAGCTTTGTGAACTATTCTATGAATGATTCTAATGATCGTAACTTCTATGACATATGCCACAATTAATCATAGATGCCATGTAAATATATGCAAGTGGACACATATTTTATTATGTTTTAAATATTTAGAACATGTAAATGATCACTAAAATATATTGATATATTACTATTATTATATATTATATATTATAAAATACTAGAATACCTATCCTATATTAATCTATGTAAAAGATACCAAGATATATCATTCTTGAGGCACCTATCTTATATTATATTTGTGATGTAAGTGAAGTAGATGCCTCAAGAATGATATATCTTTGTGTCTTTTACATAGATTTATCTAAGATAGATATGCTAGTATAAACTATACATTTTACATATTTATTTGACATAAAATTTGAAGTTTTTCATAAGATGTGAAATGTATAATATACATTACATTAAATCACCCAAAAAATTAATTTACATAATTAAAAATTATCTTGATCTGAATAGTTATTTGTACTCATGAAAATAAACCATACCCATACACATCACATAAAATGTCAAATAATGAATCAATACACATCACATAAAATGTGAAATAATAAATAAATACATGAATTTTTCATAATTAAATGAAATTATTTTTACTCTAAGAGTTTCAATCTCTCTTCCTCAGATTTCCATTAGGAAAGTTTTTTTTTTTCCATTTTTCAACTTTTCATAGTAGTCATATGTAAATCAAGGTAATATTCTTAGTCCTTCAAAGGACTTTACATGAGATATAGCCACAAATGTTAATCATGTTATTTTTATTTGACCTATATCAATTGTGGATTTTGAAAGGGTCAAACCTTGTGATATGTGTATTATTAATTCCCAAGCCAACCATAATGGTAGTTAGGTTATGCGTCCCCTTTGTATTGGTGCAATTAGAACTATATGTGGATTTTCATCCTCAAATAGTATTCCCAAGTAATTTTCAAACTCAACCATAACATATGTTGGTGGTTCTAGTGGTGCCCTCCCAAATTTATAGATTATACTTTCGATATACCCTAGATCTCCATTTAAAAGACCTGATTCTATCAAAAGATTAAAAATTAACATGAACCTTGCATTGATAACAACCAATAACTCCCCATCAATTTCATCATTTGGATCCCCTAATGGTGCATTAACACTTCCTAATTTGGTTGCAATGCTATGTGAAACTAGTCTTTATAATGAATAAAATTTTATTTTATTATGGTTATGAACATTATCATTTGTGGAAAACAAACAAATACAATTGTAAAACTCTTCATTTGTGGTTGTATCTATTCCAACATTTATTTTGGTCATCAATAGCTTCCAACCACCTATTGTCAGATTTGCATCTCTCAAATTTGTGAGTAGTTGATGAAAAAAAATTTGGTCATCACTTTCTCCTTTCTATCTAAATATCTTATCCAAAGTAACAACTACGTTGAATTATTCCCATAATACTTTTACTCATTTTTTTCTATCGTATGTTGGTCTATCACTACTAGGAGGACACTAACTAAATCTTGAACTAAAATAATAGATATACCACCAAAATTCATGTTTACATTTTTAGAAAATGTTTTGTTGAATAGTTTGATTTTCCTCATTTTCACTATCACCATGACTTTTAACATCTTTTACAATTGTTCTTATCTCCACATACCAATAATTATAATTGAATGAATCCTAATTTGATATTATTTATTCATCATCAATTCTAATATCTCTTTGCATATCATTCAATGTATTGTAAAGTAATAACTTTGACCAACATAAATCAATACATTTATTTTATCCACACATAGGAATGAATCAAAACCTTAGAAATACTCTCACTATATTTATAGTACTCATTGCCTCTCATTTTTTTGTCTTTTTCCTTGGATTATTATCCAAGATCCGGTTGTTTCAATATTCTTGTATCCATCAATGAAAGACATTGTATGCTATTCATGATCATCTTCTTAGAGGCTATTGAAATCATGTGATCAATGATATTTCTTTCATCCATCTGCATCAATGGACCCATAAATACAACATCATTTGCATCAAAATCAAATTGTATATAGACAAAGTTTAGCTAGTTAAATATATTTTTCATCAGAGTTAGGCTCAAGATCTTTAAGTGCATTTTAATCAATTTAAACATCTAAATAAAACATGTTATGTTCTATTTTATATTTTAGTGACTTACATGCTTTTTATCTATTAATAGTAAAGTTATAATTTGTTCCACACTGATCCCTTCATCAAATTATAATCATTGGAAAATATTTTATTTGAGCTGGTAAAACATTAGTAATTTTTTTACTTCTTGAAAAAAAATTGATTGTATGTCCTTTATATTTATATTGGCCTCCTATTTCATGTGTCACTTTTAGGATTGGGTTGACATGGGCTATTAACATTTCCTCAACTTGTGTTAAGTTTTCAAGTTCTAGTGGTTATATTTTATGATCTATGTTAATCAATACTAAAAACTGATGAAGACCTTTCTCTTGTCGACATCTATTACATATAGAGCCTTTAAGGGTTCTAGAAAATTTTATTTTGATATAAATTTCTTGACAAATATAACACATGGTTGGTGAATCAATATTATCTAAGCCATGTCCAAAAATCATTTGAAATGTTTTCAAATCTCTTCCAACCATTCCATTGGGATCATTTATAATTTGATTTATTTAAATTTTTGTATCTTGCATTCCTCTTCTTTTACATTATGAAGCTGACTCTTCTTCTAAGTCATTATTTTCCATTCTTCTTATTGTAGGTTCAGATGTCATTTGCTCTTGTATATCTTTATCTTTTGTATTATTTACAACATCAATATTCATTTCATCTTAAAATGCCTTAGTTAGTGTTTGGATCACATGATCTATTGATATTGAGTTTTTTAATTCATAATTGATGTCAACATTATGAGTTGATAGTTGGTAGTGCCTTTGAGATGCTTCACAATGAAGTTCTTATTTATGTTGTCTTTCTACCTTAGTTAATTGATCTGAATGCATTTGTATTTATAATCTTGTTCTTAATGCATATTATTCATCTTGATATGTTTTTGCTCGAATTTATTTAATCTTATTTGCATGTTGCTTCTTTTCTACTTCTAACTGTTTAGTTGCTAATTTGCCCTTGCATTCTTGAAATCTTAGTTTATCATTATCATTTTGACTTTTTATTTCTTCCTCTCTTTGTAAATCTAAAATTTGTTATTATATTTATCTATAGTATTGTCTTTGATATTCTCTTTGTTGTTATCTTTGATATTCCCTTCATTCTTCTTCATTTTCAAAATTCAATTTTGATTGGGTCATATCTAAACAATGTTTAAGTAAATCATATTACAACAAGCATAGATAATATATTATATTTTATCATTATGAAACATGTAAATCATATTCATAAATCAAAAATATATAGAAACATCAAATAAATTAATTCATAAATATATTAAAAAATTAAAAAAAATTAATACATATTAATAATTTATTAAAAAATCACTGATGAGATGGGGGTGAATTAGTAAAGCAACTTGATTATTATGTGCAGCACCCAAGTTCAAATATGAGAGGTATTAGAAGGTCAGTTGTGGCTGTATTGGTGGTAATCACCAGTTGATAGTATTGTTGGTATTCCTCTATTGTGGCAGTATTGCTAGTTTTCACCGGTTGTGATAGTAGTATTGGTATGTGTCAGTTATGATCATATTGGTGGTATTTTTTGGTTGGTAGTATTGTTGGTATTCATCGGTTGTGGTGATATTGTTGATATTTGTTGGTTGTGATTATAGTATTGGTATTGTTTAGTTATGGCTGTATTATTGGTATTGGTTGATTGTGGTCATTGATTAATTGATTGTTGCCCCAATCAAAATCTTTGTATCTATCTTAAAAAAATAATTTATTAAAATCATATTTAAAATTTTATGTAAGTTAATCAAACTAATATATTAAAAATAATTTAATTAATAAGGATATATAAATAATTGATATTTCTACTAATTTTTGTAATCATATATAATTACAAGAAATATAAAGTTATCTAAATTATCCTTAAATCATTATAAGTTAAAGATATGTTCTAGCATACTTAGATTTTCCTTGATAAATAGTTGATCTTACTAGCCAAAAAAAGAAAGAAAGATTTACCTGGACTTACATTTTATAGAGCAACAGTTGTAACATAAACAATAAATTCTTATTTTTTTAAGGTAATAAATTTTATCAAAATGCACCCCAAAAAAATGATATGAATTTAATTTTCACAATATTTAAATGATAATTCCATGTTCGTTATTCATCTTTAGTCTTGAGATATGATCCTAAAAAAACAATACCACTTTCAATGTTTTGTCTCACTCTGTGCCAAACCAATCATTTGAAGAATAGTATTATATCATATACCAAATATTATTGGAATGATTCATTAGTGAATACCTACTCAATATATGATAATTGAGTAGGTCTGGCTAGGCTATTATAGCCAATTGATACCCTTATAACAACAAACCAAAGGCTATTATTTGGGTTTATAATACTTATAGTGATCCATCCTTATTTGGGTTCAGAATACTTACATCAGTTAAAAATACTTGCAGTGATCCTATTGAATTGGAAATGACAATCAATAGTGGGTCTGTGATGGCAAGAGTTTGAACATTTTTTTACAAAGATCATATTTTAATTTACTATGAATATTTTTAAAAGTAATTAACAAAAACTACCTACTCTATAATTAATTTAGAGTAAATACTTGTTTAAAAAAATTATAGTGAATACCTAAATATTTTATGCACCTCTTTTTCTTCAATTTTATATAATTCAATCTATTTTTTATTTTATTTTATATTTTTTAAACTTGTTTGTGTATGTGTGTGTGTGTGTATGTATGTATGTATGCATGTATGTATGTATGTATGTATGTATGTATGTATGTATGTATGTATGTATGTATGTATGTATGTAGGCAGGTAGGTAGGTAGGTAGTGTCGGTTTATTTTATAAATAAATTTGTTTAAAAAATGATATTGGTTTCTTTTTTACACATGTAAGATATAAAGGTTTCTCCTTCCTCCTCTCTCGTTGTAAAACACCTCTCTACATAATTAATATTTAAAAAAAAGGTTTAACATTAAATATAATATTTTATAATATATAATATAATTTATAATATATTATAATATTATATAAAATATTTTGTTGTATTAAAATATATTATATTATTTATTCTAACATAGTTATATTTTTAACTAAAAGAGGGGTAAAAATATATTAAAAACAAGAAAAACCACAGTTACATAGCATTGTCCTGGTCCAACAGTTGAGCCAGTTGCTGATATAAACTTCTAGGGATCATAGTACTATCCGTAATATTCCAAGAGGGGCCGTGTTCCGATGCCCATTTGGCAAGGCAATCCTCCACAGCATTCCATTCACAGGGAATGTAATTAAAAGAAATCGACTGCAGAGAAGAGCTTAATTGCAGAATCTGCTGAATAAGCTCATTAAGGTGCCACTCAACTTTACCAGACATACCTTTATTCAAAATATTAACAACAATTTGCGAATCGGATTCACAAACGATGTTACTCCAGCCATTCAGACAACACACCTTCACCGCCTCCAGGATGGCCTCGACTTCCATGAAGTTGTTAGTATACTGACCTTTATAGACCGAGAACAGGAACTGAACACATCCAGCACTATTCCTAGCAATGCCACCTATGCCAACAGCACCAGGATTGCCCCGAGAGGAGCCGTCAGTGTTAATTTTGATGAAACCGTCCACCGGGAGCTGCCACCGGCCTTCTCTACCAACAGGGCGCAACTTCTGTCTACAGCCACGCCCCAAGTGACAGCTCGGATCTCCAATGCGTCTCAAGTTCGGCGCCAGCCCAAGGCGCAAACACAAAGTCATAGCTTCAGGGTCGGTCCCCTGCTCCTCAGCACACTTGACACTTAGAGTTTCTTGGATCGATCGGATAACCTTCACCCACAGAGTCTGCACATCCAGCTGGACGCCTCTAAAAATTCTTCTATTTCTTTCAATCCATAAGTTCCATAAGATAAAGGAGGGACCCACAGACCAGGCGCTAAGTAAAAAGGAATTCTTAGTAGGAGCCTGACCCCATCGACCCCAGAAGTCCACAAGAGACGAAGCATGCCAACAAGGCAGCCTCCACGCATCCCACCAGCAATGCCATAGCTGCAGAGCATACTTACACTGGAAAAAAATATAAGCTCCATTTTCATCACATTTATAACACAAGACACACCTGGAAGGTCCCTGAAAACCTCTCTTGCAAAGATTTTCCCAGGTGAGACACCTGTTGTGAGTAAGCAGCCAAAGGAAAAAATTGCACTTGGGCCACGAGGTCTGATTCCAAATTTTTTTGCCCCAAGCAAACAGACCACGAAGCGGGAGGTGTCTAGTCAGAGCAAGATATCCAGACACCATAGTATAATGACCAGTATCATCCCCTCCCCACGCCAGATCATCCCTATCCTGCAGGGAACTACAACCTCTGGAAGCCAGGATACACACTAATTCCTTCCTATCTTCTTCGGAGCCCCCAAGCGGCCAATCGGACGAGTCCTTCCATCTACAACCAATAGTAGTTCCCAAATCGAAAACCTCTTTATAATGTTCCACCTTATGCCAGCCAGCCGAGAGAAAAACAACTCCTAACTCCTGTAAATGCAGATGCGATGAAAAAAGTGGAGGTTCACCATCCCAAGAGTCCTCCCAGAAGAAAGCATCCATACCACTCCTGCAAACCCAAAACAAGCTATCTTTTACTAGCTGCGCTCCCCTCTTGAGAGTGTTCCAAACCATAGACCCTCTGCCCTCAAGCGGGAGCCTGGGAATCACATGAGGATCCACTCTCGGGAAATACTTAGTCGCCAGAACCCGGGCCCAAAGAGACGAATAGCTGGAGCACCACCTCCAATAGAGCTTGGCAGCAAGGGCTTGACTGGCCAAGATAGCAGAGCGTAAGCCAAGGCCCCCATCCCTCTTCGGTCTACAAACAGTATCCCAATTAACGAGACTCCACTTGTTATTCTGCAAATTTCCGCTCCAAAGAAACTGTCTCGAGAGGGAATCAAATTCCTTCAGAAAATAAGTCGGGGCAGCCTGCACCATACTACGATATATCGAGAGTGCCTGGATGACCGATTGGAGAAGAGTCACACGACCCGCAGTAGATAGCCATCTATGAGTCCAGTGACTCACCTTAAGTCTCAGCTTATCAAGAATATTCTGCCAAAATAGCCTAGGCTGTCTTCCCACCACAATGGGAATGCCAAGGTAAATAACCGGCAGACTCTGAGTCTGAAAGCGTAATATAGTGGCGATCCTTCTCTGGATGAGCTTTAGAGTGTTAAAAAAGAAAATAGAAGACTTATGCTCATTAATTTTTTGCCCGGAAGCTGCCAGGTAAGTGTCCAAAGTGTGTCGGAAAGCCTCCGCCTCACTTATACGAGCACTCCCAGTCAAAATAGTGTCATCCACAAATTGTAAATGGGTGAAAGGAGAGGAGCCCTCCCCCCACCTCCAACCCTGTATGACATTCTGAGAGACACAGTATTTGAAGAGCCTGCCAAGGCCCTCCGCAAGAATGATAAATAGGTATGGGGACAACGGGTCCCCCTGGCGAAGACCCCTGGAGGCACCAAGAAGCTCAGAAGGAGTCCCATTGATGAGGACCGAAAAGGAAGGTGACGTGATACAGCTCATCACCCAACAAATCCAATCCCGCTGAAAACCAAATGCCAAAAGGACTTTTTGCAAAAATCTCCAGCTAACTCTGTCATAAGCTTTTGCAAGATCAAGCTTAATAAACATTCCCTGCTCCTGGGACGTACTCATAGAATGAATAGCTTCCGAAGCTAAGATAACTCCGTCCAGAATCTGCTTACCGGCCACAAAACCCCCTTGTTCCTCTGAAATAAGCCTGGGAAGATAAATTTTAAGCCTCAGCGCTATAAGCTTGGTAATGATTTTATAAACCACATTACAAAGCGCAATGGGCCTATACTCATCAAGCTGAAGAGCCTGCTCCTTCTTCGGAATCAGAACAAGAAAAGTAGCATTTAGAGCTTTGAGCATTTCCTTATAAGTGTACGACTCCTGTATGACAGCCATCAGGTCCTGCTTGATGATGCTCCAAAAGCTCTGAAAAAAGTCCACCGGAAACCCATCCGGGCCAGGAGCTTTGCCTCTCTTCATGCTGAAAACTACCTCCTCCACCTCTGCCATCCTAATGGGCTTCATGAGACAATCATTCATATCCGCACTCACTACCTGGGGAATGCAAGAAAGGACAGCCGTTTATGCTTCATCAGCAGGAGCCAAATCATCAGCAAAGAGAGCCGAAAAGAAGCTAACAGCTTCCTCACTGATAGTTTGAGAAGAGGTCAAACGCCTCCCATCCTGGGCAACAAGAGAGGTAATAACATTTCTATTTCTCTGCGCTTGAACCGACTTGTGAAAAAAAGCCGTATTCTTATCTCCTTCTTGCAGCCAGTCAATACGCGCCTTTTGCTTCCAATAAATTTCTTCACGTAATTCCCATTCCTCCAGGGAGCTGGCAGCTCTAGCCTCCTCCTGACTTAGCGTTTCTGAGAGACCAGAGTCTCTAATTTGCCTTGTGATTGCAGCCAGCTCATCCTGTGCCCTCTTCCTCATGCCATGTAAATTACCGAAACAATTTCTATTCCAAATCTGCAATTTTCTCTTGACATACTGCAATTTTTTCTGGAAGGAATACATAGCTGTACCGTGAGCCGGCGCCCCCTGTCTCCACCACAGTTCAATGCACTCCTGGAGAGAAGAGTCACGGAGCCACATCAACTGAAACTTAAAGGGGGGTTTTTTAGGTCCCTCAATAAGATTTATGGAGAGCCTGATGGGCCAATGGTCCGACCCATTCCAATCCAAGATATCCGAGCTGAGAGAGAAGGCGCTAGACCTCCAGAAATAGGAAACAAGAAATCTATCTAGACGCTCCAAAATGGCAGCAGAACCTAATCTTCTGTTGCTCCAGGTAAACAGTCCATTGGAGGGTCTAACATCAGAGAGGCGCAGAGTCTCAACATTATTGCGGAGGCACTCAGTAGAGGGACCCAGACGGGACAGTCCACCTCTTTTCTCCTCCAAATTCATAACAGCATTAAAGTCTCCCATAACAATCCATGGTAAGAACGGATGGCAGCTACGAACATAACGAATATGTTCCCAAAGTAGAAGTTGTCCATCTATGTCAACTGGCGCATAGACATTAGTGACAAGAATCAATTCCCCGGTGTCAAGAGATGAGGCAACCATGGAGAGGGCAAAAATGCAGGTAAACCAATGAAGGGGCAATATCTTTCTCGGGTCCCAGCAAGTTGCTAAACCCCCAGAGCTTCCCAGTGCTCCCACACCTTGATAATGGCCAAAACACCAAATTTTTGGCAAACAAGCAAACAGTAAATCAATTGACACTTTCGTTTCCTGGATACACAGGATATCCGGAGTATGATCCAACACCAATCTTCGAACAACGTTTTGTCTGGGGCAGCTGTTCAAACCCCTCACATTCCAAGATAAGACAATCATTGGGGAACATGGGGGAAATGTTCATCTAAGGTTTTAACAACCCCTGATTCCACCAGTAAATCACCAGTAAGTTTGATCTTTTATAAATCCTTTCTTCGCCCCACCTTAGAGAGAGTAGAGGAGTTAGCTTTGTTAAAAGGCCTTTGCGCCAAGCCAAGCGTAGAAGGTGTACCCTTGTCTTTCCTGCCAGCATCAACTTTCTTGACAAGGTCAGCCCATTTCACTTCCTTATCAAGAATTACAGTCTCTGTCTCAATTGCTCCTTCAATCGGCCCCAACGAGTGCTCTAGAGATGGCAATGTCATCATATCCTGATCCACAATAGGCACAAAAACTTGCTGGTCTATTTCAAGAGCTTCTCCCTGGTCTTCATCCGGAAAGCCGTCCTCAATGGCCATACTGTCTAGTGCCTCAAACCTGTTGAATCCCATGTCCAAGTGCCTATCTATATTTTTGCGCTTCTGACCACCACCTCTCATACGTCGCCTCACTGTTGTGAACCCCTCCAAATTTGTACTAGCATGATCAATAGAGCTTTGCGCAAATCTATCATTAACAGCTGGATATTTCCCTTTGACAGCTCTATCAGATTGCATTTTTCATGAACAGAGTTACCCTGTCTACCTGTTCCTTTTTCAGTGGCTGCATTTTTTGGTGTGGAAGAGTCATGATTTATCCCACTATCTTTGGCTGCTTGTGGACATTGTCTATGCAGATGGCCATATGCATGACAAATTTGGCATCTAAAAGGGATAGCCTCATAATCAATCTGCTGGATCCAGGACGAGGAGGCCATACAAATCTCCATGGAATCCGGCAAAGGATTATTTAAATCAATGTCAACACACACACGGGCGTAAGAAATTACCTTTTTGTCCAACGATTGATGGGTAATAGCTGTCGGTGTTCCAAGCGTGGCCGCAATCTGCCTGAGAATATCCTCCCTCCAAAATTCCAAAGGGAGCCATGGAAAACGGACCCAGACCGGCACATAAGCAGGTAATTCATCAGCTGAGTTGAAACCCAAATGCCAGGGTTTAAGAAAAAGCCCCACATGGTCATAGAAGTAAGGGCCCCCCTCAAAGACACAATTACGGTCTGCAACTGAGGAAAAATTGACTAAAAAATAGCTGTTTCCAGCTAACATAATGTCAAAGTCTCCTTCAATATGCCAAGACCTGCGAATCCAGGCATCTAAGGCAGCCAATGAGATTCTTATACCCAGGAATTTACAAATAAGTGTGTGGGCAGAAAGGTACTCAACATCATCTTTCACAGCTTCAGGGGATATGACCACCACTGGTCTGTCCTGACTTCTTAAAAGACAACCATTTACCTTACTGAGCTTTGAACGCTCACTAATATGGGAAGGTTCTGAGTTGCAAGAGTATGCCCCAGGTAGAGATCCGTCCTTCCTGGGGCCAGTCGGCGGCCTGTTTGCTCCTACGCCACTCCCAGCCAGCGCTCCCGCCATCGCTCCAGCACCGTCTTCGCATCAGTTTCTTCTAACATAGTTATATTAATTATAATTATAATAATAACTTATTTATTATATAATTTATAATACTAATAAATTATATGAACTATTATAATCATATATCTATAATATTATATGGTTAATTAATTAAATATACATAATTAATATTATTCAATACTATTCATAATATCTAGTACATTTTATATAAAAAAATATTAATATCAATATCAATATTAATATATAAATTTTAATCTATAATATTAAATTGTGAAGGGTCGATGAGGAAAACATGATGATGATTTGATTGTGAGAATGATCGATGTTTGATGTGCAACTCAAATCAACTCTGCAATGCCAATGATATGAAGATGATAATGAGGTTTCAAAGTCTATATTGTAACTTATATTAATCTATGCTTCCAATATATTGACACCTAGAGAAATTATAAAAAGTCCATACATAACTTACAAGTGGTGAAAGATTTCAATGTGAGATGAGCAGTGAAGATAAGGGGAAATGATAACATATTTCATGTGATATCATAAATTAGAGGGCCCATATTATACACATTCATCAATGATGCTAATATGGGTGAAATACAATGAGGTTATGGAGTTTATCTTTTTTATTCTATTGTAATTGAAGTGAGTAATACATATTTTAATAATGCAAATGTTGTGGTAGAGGAGTCACTAGTTGATAGAAAAGGTGGTTGAATGGTGATCGGTCTTAGGCAGTAGAGAGGGTTGGTAGGTCTAATTATAAAGAATAAGGGGGTACCCTAATCAAACACTTGAAAGGATAATTTCCACTAGAAATGAAAATAAAACACTTACCCAAATAGATCCATAAAATCATACATACATACATACATACATATAAAGAGAGAATTAAATTAATAAAAAATATAGGAACTATAGTAAAAATGAAGGTGCCATACATCTTTATACTGATAATCATAATGGCCCCACATAAATATATTAATGCTCAAATGTCATGCCATAAATGTATGTTGATCTACTCACACAACACCTATTGACTTACCTAGCTTGACACATATTATAATATATGGTGGGTACCAAGAGTCCTAGATGGCCTCACCTATATAGAGACCCCCAGTAATCACGATGGTCTAAGTCCCAAAGATAAATCAGAAGTAAAGGTACCACATGTATTTCAATTAAGAGTAACTTAGAACTATAGAGGAGCAAGAAGTTAGCCTTGAATCGTATGAGACCCAAAGATCTAAAATGTCACCACATGGTGACATCATATGCATTTAAATCCCTAAGGAAGTGGTACATAGTCGAAGTAACTTAGAAGCCCAGATTTAACATGATCATGCCTCATATAAAAGTATGGATAAAGATATAATCAAGTTACGATGCTACCACCTCCTCTCCTCATAATATATTAACCTCTTTCTCAGCCATCACGTAATATGCACCAAGAGCCAGGTTTTCATAGACATGTATGTAGGTCTTACCTATAAATTTTTGGTTTTCTATCTAAATTTGGCTAGTTGGATAATTTTCCGTTGTAGGAAACCATTGCATGATCATCTTTCATAATTGAAGAAGTCAATAGTTCTTATGTGGAAATTGCATTATTTAATTGCTCAATATCAATATTAAAAACAAAGCTCGCTACAACTATCCTGGTAACCTCTTTTCTCTCAATATATACCTATAAATCAATTTTAAGGTGCAATAATGGAAACATAAACAATTTAGCCAACTATTTAAGGATTAAAACATTTATCTACAATGAAAATTAATAGTATGTAATTTGTTGTTTTTTGGCATAATAGACAATAGAAAGGTGTAAAATAAATTATACTAAAGACTTCAAATATGGGTAAAAAATTGAAACAATTGTCTTCTTTAATTGGACATTCCCAATCACAACAAGAAGAGCCATCACCCCCAAAAATAGAGACAATATATAAAGAATCTTATTTATGCTTTCTAACTAATCAATTCATTTAGTTGGAAGTAATCATACATAAATGGCAGAGGAACACAAAATAGAAATAATTGAATTGGCATAAATTCAGCATCCATGTATAAGTTTCAGGATAAAACCTAAAGTCATAATTCACAAGCTCCACTAACATATAGTAAAACATATAAGTCATATTTAACCAAAACCATATGCTCTACATAGTATACACTCAATAATTAATTGGAGTACAAAATCATTAACATCGATAATTCTACACAAAGTAAAAGTTAAATAGTGGTATGTGATATTGTCAATCTTTTGAAACCAAAATGTCATCTCGACTGTTCCTTTGAATGAAGTGGCAAAATAGAGCAATAGCCTAAGAAATTGGGCTTCTTGTTAGTAGAGAAATAGTGATTTGATAAAATAAATACAAAAATATAACATAACCCAAGAATTGATTAATCAATTAAAATGATTATAACATAGAATCTATTCATGTAGACAACCTCCTAAATAAATTGAGTGGAATAGAAGGATGTTAGTATCAAAATTGAGGATGACATAATGTGGAAAGACTTGAAATCATAGCCATCACTCAGAATGGAGTGACATATAAGACAATAGCAACAAGCAAATAAAAATTAGTAAAAATGGTATTATCTCAAGGATCCCTTCAACTCAAGAGGGCTTGAAACCTTCCTCCCTACGTCACCTAGTCATCGACCATAGTTTGTATCCTACCTACAACATTCCTCATCCTATCATACCTCATCCTCACAATGTTTGAACCCTTTGAATTTGGAAAGTTATCAAATTCCTCATCACACTCATCAATATACACCATGTCTATGTGTAAGAGGCAAGTGTCCATGTGAGGTGGGTGTTGTGGCCTCCACAGATAATGCCATATGCCAATAAATATCATGTAAAGGAAAATAGTGCAAAGAATTAGCCACACCTATAACTTGTCCACCCCTATTCACACCTATCATCAACCTCCTTAAACCAGTCCATCTATTTTCCAAGTGTTGGCTATTTCTCAATGAATTTGGTTTGGTTTTATTACATGGTAATTGGGTTCAAAATTTATATATAATATTAATATTATTATATTATATTATATATATATATATATAAACATTATAATGTTATATAATAATACTATAGAATATCCAATCTTATTATATAGTATATATTAATATAGAATCATAGTATATTATATCAATATATGTTAGTATTATAATTATTAATATTATATTATATTATATTATGGTAAGAAATAATGGTCTCATCTTTTGTACATGAAGTGGTAATCAACAATAATCTTATGTTTTTGTGGTGGTGATAGTGGAAAATGAGGTTGTGCATTCCTTCTTATGATGTGGCAATCAACTATACACGGAGGAAACATTCCAGCTCGCAATGATCTTGAGAAATTACAATGGGGTTTTGAAGGGCAAGGCCATATCAAAAATTTAAGTGGTGGAATATTTTAGGTGATATCATAAAACAAAGGGCCCATTTTGTACACCAAAAATGGATTTACATGGTCTATACACATTGTAAAGGGGTCTATACCTTATAGGGTGGCAACATATTTGATTGGTCATTTTCTACTACTAAGGGTGGATGAGTATGTAATGAGACCTGATTTGATTGTAGTGGGCTCCATGTCTGATGTTAGTTCGAATCAGTGTTATAATGGTGTTTATGTGGGGATAATACATTGATGTCCCAAAATCTATTTGTAGCTACTATTCATGCATGCTACAAATATATTGACACCTATAGAAATTACATTAGGCTTAAGAACATATAAAAACACCATACTCGAACCTTTGGAGTAAAAGGTAACCACAATTAGTGTTTGTCTTCATATGCATCTAATTATGAGAACGTTTCATGTCCAATGTTTGACTCAAGTTAGTGATAAAATACAAATGATATGGAGATTAGACAATGAGGTTCCAAAGTCTATATATTAACTTATGTTCTTCTATGATATAAATATATTGACACCTAAATAAATTATGGTAAGGCTATACAAAAATTACAAGTTTTGAAATATTCCAAAGTGAGTTATATGGTGGTCATGAATTTTAATGAATTCATATTTCATGTGATATGTTACACTAAACTAGAGGGCCCATGTCATACATATTCTATAATGACACTAATGTAAGTGTAATACATTAATGTTATTTAGTTTATCTTACTGATTTTATTGTTTTTGAAATGAGTACCAAATATTTTACAAAATGCATGCCACATGAGCACATAAAAGGTAATAATTCATGATACAATGTGAATTCCATGGTAAAGGAGTCACCAGTTGAGAGAAAAGATGAACGATTGGTAATCAGTCCTAGGTGGCAGTGAGGGTTGGTAGATTTAATTCTCAAGCACTATAGGGTGCCCACATAATACACTTAAAAGGTGAATTTACTACATGAATGAAATTAAAACACTTACCCAAAAAAATACCAAAAATTCAATATACATACATAAATACACACACACACACACAAATAAATTGAAATTAAGATAAAAATACCAAGACTCTAGAGAAAAAAGAAAGGTGAACCATACACCTTTGTATTGAGAATCATAATGGCCCATTATAGATATGTTAATAACCAAATGACACAAAATATACATCTATTTAGCTACTCATGCATAACCTACTAAGTTGCCTACCTTGATACATTGAAATTTATGGTGGGTACTAAGTGTCTTGGATGGGCTGGCCTCTAAAAATTCCCCCAATGACTATGATGGTTAAAGTATCAAAGATATATTATATGTAGAGGTTCCATAATCTTTTACATCAATGGTAACCCAAACCCATAGGGGAGAAAGCAAATATCCCCGAAGCCTATGAGATCCCAAACCCTAGGATGTCACCACATGGAGATATCTTATGCATTTATATCCTAAATAAAGAAGTAAATAATCCAATAAATTGGGAGGCCCAAATTCAATTTGATCATGCCATATGTTAAAGTTCAAATAAGGATATAATCAAGACATAATGCTACAAAGTGTCAACATCTCAAGGATCTATTGGGATGCTTCCAAGGCTAACCTTTATGGAGATATTTAAGGGACCATAATTTTGCATTGAATTATTTCACATTTAAATTTGGGTGCCTTCATGATTCTCTACCGATGAAATTCTATAGTGGAAATCATGACTCTAGGAATTCCATTGATGACATGGACTATGTACATCAATTAGAATTCTAATCTATGTTTTTCAAAAATTCTTTTGGTAGAGGAGGCCTAATTTATTCATTATATAATTCCACCTCATTTCATCATATTAAATTATCCTCTTCCCCATGTAAGGCATTATGTCATTAAAAAACACTTCCTCCTCATTGATATAAAATTTCATAACATCCTCATTCTCTACATTTAGTCCACATATATAGGACACATTCCCAAATCTTTCCTCCACCATGGGGGACAAAGGAATCACCTTCATGAATCTCTCTTCTACTATAAGTGTAAAATATAGACCTTTGATAAATCTTTCCTCTATTATAGGTGGTGAAGGTAGGGCCTACATAAATATTTCCTCTGTCATTGGTGGAAAATTTAGCTTCCTCTTTGTTTCTATAGATTGTGCATCATGTCTACAACTTACTCACATTTAAAGCACCTAGGGCATGAAAAGGTCTACAATTTTTGATTTTTATATGTTATGCTCATGGTACATGAAATCCTTAAGAGAAACATAAGAGGAAAACCATTTCTTCCCACATCTTATTATGGGAATGTAATCTTGCAACCTTGGCACTCTGAGATATTACATCTCCTTGACACTTTTTGTTCAAAATTCATAAGTAAAATTCAAAAAAACCATTTTTTGCATATTTAAATACCATATAATTCCATTTATTTTCCTTCCCTTATATATGGATTGAATGAGAATTTTTTATTAGGTCACCTAAAATATTGAGAGTGAGAGGGTGGCCTAAATTGATGAGTGTTAGCTACAGAGATGACCATGACTTCATAATGGGATAACTACAATAATAAAAAATGAAAAATACAAACAAGAACATGAATAGAGTGTGGTTTCCTTGGTTATTTTGTCTAATTTCCCATTTTAGTGTTTAATACATTTGTCTATCTTGATGCAAAAAATAAACTGGTTATGGACAAAGATGCTCTGAGCTTTGTGTTTCCACCCTGAGAGAGTGGAAATGGTTTGAGTAGAAACCATGAGGATTAAATGGAAATTAGGTCTTCATGGGACCATAATATATATGGGGATGAATAATGGGAGGATTAAATTGGATCTTCTCCCATGATCAGGATGAGTAGAAGAGATCCTTAAGATGAGGTGCACTATTTTTTTTTTATGATTTTTCATCCTCAACCTTTAAATATGATTCAACATTAGTCTTTTTCACTAGGCACCATGTTATCTCACCAAATTATATCCTAATAAATAATTTCTTCTAGTGTCACTTGGATCTTTGGGCCAACTACTAATATACAACTTTATATTTTGTTTGGGAAGGAATGGAGTGGGTAAGAGCCTCTCATCAGTGATTTTTTTTCTCAAATTATATTTTTAAGAAGATTATGATTTGATTGAGTGGCATTTTATTATTTTTATGATTTGGTCTCTTTGATTTAAACGATCATTTATTTCAACTATCATAAATTTATTCTTCGATGCCTCCACTCATCTCACTATTATTTGGATCAATTCTCATAGTTTAGCCATCTTCCACTCTATACAGAAAGATTATCCTCATGTGTAAAGATTATATGTTTTGTCTGCTAAGGATCTTGGATATCTTTTAGGTCATAGATGTGATTGAGATCTCATTAAGGGAATCATTATTTTTAATATATATTCTCAAATCATCAATGACCATTTTATATTAATTCTTTTATTACTCTTTAAGGATAAGAAAAATATTTTAATAAGACTTTGTATTTCTTGGATATTTTTTACAATGCTTCTGGTTCTATCTTTAAATGAAATGAAACCCAATGCTAAAAATAGAGTATGAATCAAATTTCATAGTGGATACACCATTAAAATTAGATGTGGGTTTATCAAGGGGATAAATTCAAAAATTTAGGCATTGCATTTCCCTGCAATAGTTCCCCTAGTGATCTTTGACAATATGTCATTAATAAAATGGAGAAGAAGATTGAGTGTTGGGCCACCAAGCCCCTCTCTTTAGAATGGAAATTTCAAGTGTGTAATAAGATTCTTGATGCTATTCATGTTTGTTACTCCTCTTATTGGGCCCTTATAAAGCTTCTTATGAAAAATAGATTAATATTCTCAAATATTTTCTCTTGTCTAATACCAAGAAAACTTGAGGGATCCACATAGTTGCTCTGGATTTTTTTTTGTCTACATTATGACAAAAAAGGTGTGTGGATTCTTGATATTAACAATTAGATTATTTAATTTGTACTAAATGGGTTTTTAGATCTATTGATGGTAATGGAACTTGAAAAAATATTCTATGACACCATATTTTTTTAGATCTCCCTATAGTAATTATAGTTAGAAACCATTAGTTTCCACACATTATAGACCACTCTTTACCTAATTAAAGTCAAGGGTTATTTTATTTCTAAAATTAATTGAAATGATTTTGAATATGCCAAACCCTATTCAAAATGGGTTGGCTATGGTTTTGGTTGTGGTATTTCCTTCAATGACCATAGTCTCTAGTGGTCTCTTACTATGATAAGTACTAGTCTACTTTTAGAAGAGCTTCCTAGTATGAAAGCTTTGATAAATTTTAATAAATAAGTTCAAACTATGAAGGATTTAGATTCAGTCCATGATTAGATTCATTGGATTTGAAAATAATCTAAATTTAACTCACATAATTTCAACTTACCCACCACTCTTCGTATTTAAGACTCAATGTTAGATGTTATGATTCATAAATTGGTTCTTTAATCTCCACATGTTTTATGGAAACATTGGAGATGGAATTGTGCTACTCATTTCAAGAACCATTGTCCAATCCTTCAATATCAATTCATGAGACCGTTATCTATGAATCTAGGGAAGCTCAATAGGTTTTGTAATCTTAAATCCTATCCTATGATTTGTTTGCCCAACTTAATAGAAAATGAACTGCTAATATTGAGCCCAACATTGATCATTTTATTTGTTGAGTTTCTCAAGGCTTCCTCTTTGAGATCATATTTTTCTTCTAATTTTATCAACCTAAATGTTTGACTTGGTCTAAAAAATTCCTTTAAGAATATCTTTTAGACATGACCCTAAATTCAATCTGCTTGGTAATGGAAAAATAATCTCTTTTAGCCCCTCTATCCTGAGTTTTTTTCATGGTTTTTGTCGGTCTTTGGGGATTCTAAAAAAAGGTTGATATATATATATTTTTTATTGACTATTTCTAGTTTTCTTATTTTTTTCTCAATTATGGAATGGTATAAACTCTAATTTGTTTAATAGTGAAGAAACATGTTGTCATTTTACTATTAATGACAAGGTGTTTGTGGTTTATTTAACTTTTTTATATATTCAAAACTAGGTTAAAAAGGTGGCCATTGAGCTTTGGAGTTTAGAATATTTACTTAACCATTAGAAGAATGTTCCTTGTGCTATAAGATGCATCCCTTTGGATATTCCACCATAGGTATTTTCACCATTGATGCCCAGACACTAGTAAAGTAACTCATTGGTCTGAGTTATTTCTTCACCCCTATTCACCAATAGTGGTTTGGAGTCTATTGCCTCCTTGTGGGAAATTTGTTGCTACTTAGTCTTAGTGTGGTTCACCTATGCTTGTTCCCAATCTTGTTGGTAGTGTGGTACAATAACCTACTCATTTGGTCATTAAAACTTATTTATATCCAATAGAACCCATGGATTAATGGGTGGCCCCTGATCCTTTCTAAATTGAGTGTTTGATCTAGAGAATTTTCATTATTCATATGGTTTGAGATAATTACTTAAATCTCCTATTTAATGGTATTTTTTATTTTACTATGAGATATATTTAATTAATTAAATATTATATTTAATGATATTTTTTATTTTACCAAGGAATATATTTAATTAATTAATATCCTATTAATAACGGGTTTTTTTAATACCATGGGATATTAAATCCAAATTTAATTTAATTATCCTATTTTATGGTTTTAATAAAACATTGGATAAATTTAAATTAAATCCCAAATTTTATTTCATCCCCACTTTATCTTATCCCAATGTGGAGATTTGCATGGAATATGTTTTTATAAAAACATGAGTCCAAAATAAATCTTGTAAATCATTAACATGCATGCTTTGTTGGTAGTTGGTGGGAAGTGGTGTTACTGGGAGAGTTAAGTGGAGATGGGTGGATTATGTTTTGATTTAAATTTTTTATTTCTTTTACCATGCTACATGGGGTCATGGAAGACTTTTACTAAATCGAAAAAAAATTATTCACCCACTTTATTCCTTATTACGTGGAATGTCATGGGGAATATTTAAAAGATCATCCTCAATGCCTTTATGCATGGCAATATTGATTTAATAGGAGTTAAAAGTCTTATTTTATGGTGTGGAATAATAATTCAATAAACATGGCATTAAACTCCTTGTCCATATTTTATTTTCACATGGACACTCACTTGAAAATAATCATATGGTTGGTGGAATTTATTTTCCATGGTAATCTTTATTTACCAAGAAAATGTAAATCTTGATTCTTGTTTTATGGTGTTAAATAATTATGGTTATTAATTATTGGAAGTGATTTATTACATAAATCATGGAGTTTAAAGGTGCCATAAATCATGGGATTTTATTCCTTCTTGTTTTCATATAACCTATTCAGATTTTAACTGTACTTCGGGAAAATGAAGGTTATTAGCCAACATTGGCTATTTACAATCTTATTTCATTTTATATTGCAGATAATTTATTTTGGACATAGAGAACAAAGAGAAATAGAGAACATAAGAAATACATAATTGTATTTGGTTATTGCAATAGAATTTTGATATAACTAGTTGAGGCCATTTTACCTATTCCATATGTATATTTTTAAACTGTATAATTATAGAGAGTTATTTTTAAAACCAAAAGTTAATCTATAAAATTTTTGAGAGTGTTTTTCCTCTATGAAGACAAAGAAATTTTCCATGTTGGAGATATATATTTGCAGGTGATTATTTTATAAACAAAGGACATTTGTGGTCTATGATTAGTGTTCTTCAGAGGTTGATCAACCGATTACAAATTATTCATTGATGTAATTTTAATCATTGTATTTTCATTTTATTTAAATAGAATGATTTGAATGAACCTGGGGATGTAGCCAATTGTTAAATCCTATAAATAATCTCTAATCTCTATTTTATTATTTTATTTTAGTTTTTCAGTAACATATAAATTTTTAATTATTATTAATATTTGAAAATTAGTTATTGAAATTTGATTAAGAGACTATTTGTAGAGGATAAAAATATTATTTAAATGGTTATCTGAAAATAATAAAATTATATGGGTTTATAAAATACTCATTCATAATTGTTCAGTTAATTTTACATTCAAGTTAAAATAAAAAGTCAATTCCTTTAATTTAATTAAATATTAGAAAAATGACTTATTTTTAAAAATACATTTCAAATAAATAGTTTTAATTAGTAAGGGTTAATTATTGTTGATGGATCAGTTTGGTATTAGAGCAATTGATCAATGAGATTTAATAGTGTGCTTTACATGTGGTTAATAGTTTTTTATTTGACAATTATTATAGTTGGTTATGTTGTGTGTGGAATTAAGGAATAGGTAAATTATGGCCGAGTTGTTAAAATTGGAAAAACTCAATGAGATTGAGTCATATAATCAATATATATAAGAAGATAACTCTCTCTTGAGATCAAAATTATACTTCATGGAAGAGGAGATTGAAAAGTTGAAATATGATTTGCAGAACAAGGATGAGCTCTTGACAATGTTGTAGAATGGTAAATGAATGAAGGAATTACCTTCCACATTAGATGAATAAATAATGACAAATAAATAAATTTTAAGTCATTCATTATGTATTACTTCCTCTCATTCAGTTTTAGATATTGCTTTTGGTGTTTTTGAAAAATACACAAAGGGTATTGAGTCTAAACTTTTGAACAAAATGGGATTTAAATGAAGATGCTTTGGTAAATATGGAAAAGGCATACCTAACTCCATACAGGTAGAGGATAGGCATCATTTTGTAGGTTTGGGGTATACTGGTGAGCAAATGGAAATTGGAGAATGTTTCAAATCCATATAAGGAAGACAACCTTCCAAATACCAAGTGTATAAGTGACTAATTTTTTACAATAAACTATCACAAGTGGATGAGAGGTGTAATAGAATTAGAAGAAGAGGTATTGAGATTCTGCCTCCTCTTTCTTACACAACACATCACTAAGAATCTGTTAAATTCTAAAATTTCTAATGCACTCTTTTAGTTTGAACAATATGGCTATGATATATAGAAAATGTGGTATACTTATCCTTTAAATTTTTGTGGGTTAAGTAATCATTATGTTACTTATTGTTAGAATAGAAAATCTCTTCTAAAGAATTTGTTTTCTTTTATGAAAGATAAGGCAAGTGATAATAATCAATCTTGTCATTTAAATGTGAGAAATAGTAAACATGTTTCCTCATCCAAGAAGGACAAGAGGAAATTTTGCACTTACTATCACAAGAGTGGACATAGAGTTGAGAAATGTTAGAAACTTCAAATATCACTCTATACTAAACTTAGTAAATATTCCAAAGTATATTTTAGTTATGATAATAAGGATTTATTATCATAGGATTTTTGGTCTAAATATCCATGTAATTTTTTGAGATTAAATAATCACTGTATTACCTTATGTTGGAAATGAAAACTAGCTAGTAGGATATTTGTATTTTCTAAGGAGAAAAAAAATGGGTAATAATTATGGTACTTATTGTAATTGAAGTGGTCAAAAAAATGATAAATGTTGGGTATTACATCCACAACTATGTCCTAAGTATTATAGGAAGACATCCATGAAGAATGATGCATCTATAAGCAAAAAGGAATTTGTTTCAAACCCACTAGTTTTGGAAACAAAATAAGAGGAAGGCCACTTCTCTACTAATTATCCATAAATGAATCCATTCTTTTTTTGTTTGGATGGTAATTATCATTTCTTTTCTACTAGTAATTTTGCATAGCTATGTTATTAATTAGCATGCATATGTTCAAAGCATTTTTGGGGATTCCATTTTAAAAAATATAGTTTGGTTTTGAACACAATTTTTAGAGCTATTGGTTGTGACCAAATCTAAGTGACAA
>JARHVA010000253.1:6185000-6222500 GCA_037957365.1 Torreya grandis | reverse complement strand
ATTAAATGTGAACACACTCATGACATTACAACCCACCACCACCTCTATATGTCATTGTATAATGCCTATCAACATATTAATAAGGCCATAATAAAAAGTTAACACACTCATGACATTACAACCCACCACCACCTCCATATGTCATTGTATAATGCCTATCAACATATTAATATAAAATTTTATTTGAAAATACTTGGTTGGATAATTTTTAACATTATTAATGTTAGGATCGATCACTTTAGTACCCTCATTCAAGTTCAATCACCAATTATGATATTTAATGTATCTAAATAACTTAAGAAATAAAATTTATAGAGTTTTGCTTAATATATTGTCAGTCTAATTGTTATTAGTCATAAGATACAAGCCCTATGCCCATTTTGAGTGATCTACTAATCTTATTCATATTTTAACTATATGCTAAATTCAACAAGATTACTGACATATGTTATAATTAGATCAGTATTTTATGACCGCCTAATAATATTATAATTTATACTCTTCAATAAGAAATTGATGCATAAGGTAATGGATGAATACATTGTTAAGTCCTAAAACATTTAACATTATTACGATAGTATAAATTTATGTTTTTGTTCACTATTCTTCAAACATCATAAGTTTCATATTATATTGTATAGAAATATATACATTTGGTATATGATACATATAGTAAGATAATAATACACACTAATTTCTTGCCTCTATGATATATACAAAACTATATTCAAGGCATATATATTCATATTTTTTAATATATATATATATATATATATCAAGCCACATATTACTCTTCACTAAATTCATTCTATTTAAATTTCCTCATATATTATGTTAACTATATATTTTACTATTCAAATCACCTTATAAAAATTGGGTTTCTGATGTCTAAGCATAACTTCTAATATGGGTAAACTATTTAAAGGAAAAATAATGGAATGTCGTAATATCTCACTATTATATCTGGCATATACTAAACACTATTTATATATGCTTATAATTTAGTTCAATAATGTATGTATACGTTGCCCATATATATACATACAACTTATAGAAATAATATATATACAACTTATAGAAATAATATAGTGTAGTGATGATTTGTGTATATACTTAACTAACTAGTTCAAAAGGAACCAATTTGTGTATATTATGTAAAATATAATGGAATGAATATATTTGAGTAACATACATACATACATACATACAAACATACATACATACATACATGTGTGTGTGTGTGTGTGTGTGTGTGTGTGTGTGTGTGTATGTATGTATGTTACTAAAATATATACATTCCATTATATTTTACATAGTATACACAAATTGCTTCTTTTGAGCTAGTTAGTTAAGTATATACACAAATCATCACTACACTTTCTCTTACAGTTATATATATATATATATATATATATATATATATATATATATATATATATATATATAAACCCAACCTGCTATACACTTATAACTAAATATGAATTTTAATATATTATCATGTGTATCTCAGTTGTATGTCACTGTGTATTTTTTTAATCTAATCTTATAACTTCAAATATAGGTAACTTGATAATTAATTTATATGTAATTTCATATCATTAGTTTGATATATATATATTATCTAATAGATTATCTTAAATAAAGTTGATGTTTTTCTTAAGTGAATAATGGAGCAATTCTAAATTAGTCAGCTATATGTATTATCATAATATCATACTGAGTGACTTTCCATTTATATAGTTTTGTATATGTTAATGTCACAGTTAAAATTTCTCAACTATAACATAGTCTGTGTTATTTAGATTTGGTTTTTATATATTCCATCTAACAGTATATGATACATAGATCAATATTGAGTGACTTTGAATGTAGATCAAACTATGTTTGAACTCCTTATTAGATACAGAGACACCAATCAAATTCACATGATTTAATATTATACACAAAAACTACATACATCACCTACCTGGAAATAAGGTCGACTATCCCTTCTTCTCCCTTTTCTCCTCACTCTATGTTGCTTTCTTCCTATATAAATTGCACCTCACTAATCTCCCCATGAATACATTCTTTTCTTTTTTATCCTTATTTTCTTTTGAAGAGAAAGGGCTGTAACATTTTGTTTTCTTTAAATCTTTCAAAAAATCTCCTTCATAGAATATGGCATGGCTTCTCCTTTGAGATTTTTCTCTTTGTTTTCTTTTATTTATTTTTATTATAATTTTATTAATATCTTTATTTTATTTTTCTCTAATTTTAAACCTTTTATTTATCTTCATTAATTATTGTTTTTCTTCTTTTCCTTCCTTATTTTTCCTCTTAAAATATAAATTATTATATTTTCCCTTTTTTATTTCTAGTTTCGATGATCCATATACTTTATAATTAAACTATAACTTTAATGTCACAAAAATTTAAGGATAAATAAATTAATCAATAACCCAAATTTAGTATAGTTATGCAAATCATATTTCTAAAAAATTTAATGATCACACACACAAATCACACAAGATGAAATCCATAAAACTATTAAATTATGATAGAAAACCATGTTTAAATGACTATCTAATGCAAATGACATCAAAAGACATTATGATAACTATTTTAATATGCATCTAACATGTGTGATAATATGGTGTATGTAGGGTTCTTCCCAGTTTTTCTATCATCTCCAAGTAACTCTATTTGTGTCACCTTATCTGATGATGCTCTCCCTCTATCACGCTCTGAAGGATGATTTTTTATGCATCAACCGCATAATAAGCAGGTAGTTAGACCATAAAAATATGATATACATACATCATAAAATATAGCTAAAATAATAGATCAACATGATCATAATGTAAATATATACATTACAGCTAACTCATAGCAATGTAATCATGTAACCTAAGAAATATCTAACTATCCCATAACAACATATATATCAAAGCTTAGTTAAAAATAACCAAATTAAATTGGTCAACTATAAATATCCACAAATAATTCAAGTAGTTTACTTAGCAAGAAATCATGATGTAACATCCTTTCCTCCTCAAACTAGTCATTATCTTGGATGACTTTTATTCAAACATAATCTCTAAATTAAAATATTTTTCAGAAAAAATAACATAGTATAATAGTATCTAATCAATCAAATAATTATAGAAATGTCTTGTATAACTCATCATATTTCTTATAGGTAAAACTACCCTTAGAGTATTATTCCCACTAGACCTTACATTGTGACATATATCTATCACACAAATGAAGTTTTCCAATGTCAATTACCTTAATGAGTTTTACCATGACTACCCCAAGATCTAGAACCTGCAAAACATTTCAATCCAAAACATGTATAAGATCAGCTATTTACTTTTTAAGTTAAGAAACATGGAGGACATTATGTAATAGAGATAGGGATGGTGGAAATGAAAGCATATACACTACAAGATTACCGAGTTTTAACACCTCAAAGGGCTCCACATATCTTGGTGTTAGTTTCACTAAATTTATATATTTAATCAAGTTTCTCTACAGCTTCACCTATAAGAATACTTTATCACTACTGAAAACTACCTATCAATCTTATTTAGATTAGCATAAAACTTTTACCTATTATTAGCCTAAGATATTCTCTCCTAAATTAATTTGACTTGATATTCCATTTTTAAAAGCATATCATGTCCAAAGATGACCCTATCTTAACTAATTGGTGTCCTACACCATCTTCTATAAAATGACTCAAATCATTCCATCTTCAAAGTTGATTGGTATGAGTTTCTATATGTAAAATAAAATAATGGAAGATAATATTTATACTTATATTACTAATCCATGAAATACATATGAAGAATATCCTCTAACAATTGATTAACTCTTCCAATTTAAGTATCAGTCTCTAGGTGATATGGAGTGATAAAATTTAGTTGTGTATCGAAAGCTGAATTAAGAGATACCCAAAATATAAAAGTCATTTTTAGGTCATGATCCAAAATGATATTCTCTATAAATCCATGCAACCTATATACTTATTTTATAAACCTCTTCATAAGGGTAGGTGCATCATCTATCAAATTCTTTGGTATAAAATGAGTCACCTTGGTTAGTTTATCAACAACTACTAGGATCATATCATGACTATTTCATGACATCGATAATTCTTAGACAAAGTCCATACTTATCACCTTATACTTCCATTCTAGTATATCATATGGATATAACAATCCAGTTGGATGAACATGTATAGTTTTCACTCACTAACATTCCAAACAATGTGACACATAATCTTCTACATCTTTCTGATTGCTGTCTAGAAAAATAATGATCTAAGCCCTGCCATGAGCTTAGTTGCTCTTGGATATCTTATATATGAGGAATTATAAATATAATTTAGCACTATACTCCATATATTCTCTCAATCTAACACATACATCTATCCATTGTAATGCAAAAGACTATCACTCTTCTATCTAAATCATTTATACTGAGGATTATAAGCAGTCTTAGTTAATGCTTTTTTGTAATGATCATATAATTCATCTCCTTGAAAATATTTTATCACTCAATCCATGATAGTACTCTTAATAGTAATCATAACTATTATGTACCTTATATGGCTTAGGGCATCAACGACTATGTTCTCCTTACATTTGATATAGTTGATCTCAAAATCATAATCAAATAATAAATGTAGCCAAAAAATTTGTCAAGCATTTAGGTTTAGTTGGGTGAAGATGTACTTGAGTCCCATGTTATCTGTCTTGAACTCAAATGGGTTTACCAATAATTAATGTTTCCAAAATTTAAAATCATGTATAATTATTTCAAGTTATAGGTCATGAAGGGCATAGTTAACCTCATAAATATTTAGCTTCCTTGATTCATAAGTCACCAATGCACCATCTTACATAAGGAATCCTCTTAGTCCATCCACTGATGCATCTATGATCACTAAAAATTGACCATTAGGGTAAAGAACTCTTAACACTGATGATTAAGTAAGCCTTATTTTCAAGTCATAAAAATTTACTTCACACTTATCTGTCCAAATAAAATATTGGTTCTTACATTATAAAGAAGTAATTATATTATCTATCTTAAAAAAAATTGGAACAAAATTCTTGTAATACCCTATTAATCACATGAAGATTCTTATCTCATGCACATTCTTTGGTGCCAACCATTCCATAATGGCTCTTATCTTTCTTGGATCTACTAAGATACCATCTACCAAGATAATATGTCTTAAATATTGGACTCTTTTCTAGAGAAATGTGTACTTAAATAATTTTCCATATAGCTTATGCTTATGTAACCATTTTAGAGTCTATTTTAGATGATAAATGTGCTCCTCTTTAGTCTTAGTGTACATAATATTGTCATCTAGAAAAACCAAAATAAAGTGATCAAGATAATCTCTGAACACACTATTCATGATATTCAAGAATGTTGCAAGAGAATTAATGAACCAAAATTGTAACATTACAAGTTCATAATGCCCATAACAAATTTTGAATGTTATCTTTGGAAAATACTTATCCCTTATCATCAACTGATCGTATCCTACTCTAAGATAAATATCATAAAATACCATTGCTACCCACATTTGATTGAAAAATATCATCTATAAAAGGTAACATATACCTATTTTTGATAGTTTCCTTGTTTAACATTCTCTAATCAATGCAAACTCAAATAGTAACATTATCCTTCGTGAAAAAGATAACTAGTGCACCCCATGGTGACACACTTGGCCTGATCAACCTCTTAGACAATAATTCCGAATGTTGAAACTTTAATTCAACCAGCTCATCATAATCATTCCAAATAAACATGGAAATAATTTGTATAACTCATCATAATCCTTCCAAATAGCACTACCCTTATATTAATGATCCTACTAGACCTTGCACTATGACATCTCTATATTATGAAAATGAATTTTATGAGTGCTAATTACCCTTATTGATTCTACTATGACCACCCTAGGATCTTGAACCTACAAGACATTCTAATCCAACACATACGTAGGATCAACTATAAACTTTATAAGGTAATAAAAATGGAAGACATTATGTAATAGAGTTAGGTTCGGTGGCAATGTAAGCCTATACGCTAAAGGATTGAACACATATAACACCTTGAAGGGTCACATATCTTGGTGATAGTTTTGTTGAGTTATTGAATTTAATCAAGATTTTTTTCAAGTTAACCTACAAGATTACTTTGTCACCTACTAAAATCTTCTTATTTATCCTATTCAGATTAGCATAACTCATCTACTTATCATTGTCCTTAGCCAATATCTACCTAATTAATCTCATATTTTCTTCCATTTTTGAAAGCATCTCAGATCCAAAGAGTACTATGTCCTCCAACCTATCCCAACTGATTTGTATCTTGCACCTTTTTTCATATAATGCCTCAAACGATACCATATTCAAAGCTGATTGGTATGATTTATTATATTAAAACTCAACCAATGGAAGATAATCTTCCCACTTATATTTCTCATTCATGTAATACATAATAAGAATGCCCTCTAACAATAGATTAACTCTTTCAATCTAACCATCAATTTTTGAGTGATATGCAGTGGTAAAATTTAGTTACGCACCTAAAGCTCAATTCATAGTTACTCAAAATCTAAAAGTCATATTTAGATAATGATGCAAAATGATCTTATTTTTGCATCATCTATCAAATTACATAGTATAAAATGAGCCACCTTATTTTATCAACAAATACCAGGATCATATCATACCTATTTTATGACATCAGTAAACCTTGGAGAAAGCCCATGCTTATCACCTACCATTTGCATTATGTTATATCATATGGTTATAATAATCTAACCAGATACACATGTTTAGCCTTTACTCATTGACATTCTAGACAATGTGACATAATCTACTACATAATTATTTATTTCTTTCTAAAAATATAGTAGTCTAAGCTATGCCATGATCTTGTTTACTCTTGGATATCCTAAATATTGGGCATTGTGTATTTATTTTAGTATTTTGCTCCATAGATTCACTCAATTTAGCACATAGATCCTTTCATTCTAATGCAAAATACTATCACTCTCCAATCTGAGTCCTTTATATCAAAGATTGTAAGCATTATCAGTAAATATTTTTTTGAATTAATCATAAAATTCATCTCTTGGAAATAATTCAATCATTCAATCCTTAAAATTACTCTTAATAGTAGCCATGGTTATTATATACCTTCTATGATGTAGAGCATCAAATACTCTATTCTCCTTACATTTGATAAAGTTGATGTTAAAATCATACTTAGACAAGAACTCTAGCTAGTGTCTTTGATGATAATTTAAATTTGATTGAGTGAAGATGTACTTGAGTCCCAAGTTATCTATCTTGAGCTCAAATGCATTTCCCATAAAGTAATGCCACAAAATTTACAAAGCATACACAATTGTTGAAAGTTTCAGGTCATGAAGGGCGTAGTTAACCTCATAAGGCTTTAGCTTCCTATATTCATAAGCCACCATTACACCATCTTGCATAAGAAAACCTCCTAGTCCATATCCTAATGTATGTATGATCACTGAAAATTTACCATTGGGGTTAGAAACTCTTAACATTAGTCTTAAAGAAATCCTTCATTTCAATTCCTAAAAAACTACTTCTCACATCTCTATCCAAATAAAATTTTTGTTCTTACATTTCAAAGAAGTAATTGGAATAGTTATCTTAGAAAAATTCAGAAAAAACTTCCTATAATATATTGTTAATCTAATGACACTTCTTAACTCATGCACATTATTTGGCATTGGTAATTTTACAATGGCTCTTATATTTCCCAAGTCTACTAGGATACCATATTTTGACAGAATATGCGCTAAATATTGGACTCTTTCCTAGAAAAATGCATACTTAGATAACTTAACATATAACTTGTGCTTCCATAATCATTTCTAGACCAGTTTGAGATGCTAAAGTTGCTCCTCTTCATTCTTAGGGTATATAAGAATGTCATCTAGAAAAACTAAAACAAAGTGATCAAGATAATATATGAACACACTATTCATGATAGTCAAGAATGTTTCCATAGCATTAGTCAACCTCAATGGTAACATTTTGAACTCATAGTGCCCATAATGAGTTTTGAACACTATCTCTGGAATATCCTCATCCATTATCTTTAGTTGATGGTATCCTACCCTAAGATCAATATTAGAAAATACCATTTTTCCCTGTATTTAATCAAATAGATCATCTATACAAGGTAAAAAAATACCAATTTTTGATATTTTCCTTATTCAACATTCTATAATCAATGCAAAGTTGAATAGTACTATATTTCTTCTTGACAAGGACAACTGGTGCACCACATGGTGACATACTTGGCCTGATCAATGATTAGATAATGATTCTTAAAATTAAGCCTTCAATTCAACCAAAATTAGTGGTTTTCATCCTATATGGTACCTTAGATTGTTGTTATGAACTAGGTATGATATTGATAGAGAAATCAAGATCATGTCTAGGAGGCAATCCTAGCAATTCTTTCAAAAACACATCTTGAAAATCTATAATAAATGGTTAATGTTTAAGAGATGGTTACTTAGTTTCCTCAATTAATTTAAATTGATGATAAACACTTGGCACCCTTTTCTTTGAGCCATTTTGAGTTGCATAGAAAAAAATTTGACTAAGTATCAACTCTCTTTTCTCACCCTAAATTTATTTCTCATTCCAAAAATCATCTATACAGTCCACCTTCTCTATGTAGTAGTCAAATTTGGCCTTATGATTTGAAATCTGCCTGACTCCTAAGATCATGCAATATGACCCTAGTGGTGCTACATATAGATCTAAAACTATTGTGAATTTAGGTAACCTAATATTTGTTTTAACTAAACACTTTTCAACCGTGACTTTTGATTCATTTTCATACTATACTAACAATGCATTTACCATTACTCCATCTCTCCTATTGAACTTACTAAGCATTTTAGAAGCTATTAAAAATTATGTGGATCCTATATCTATCAAATTGGAAAATAGATGTTCAAACAAAGTAGCTGATATCTCTATGAATAATTTTTTAAATTTAGCTTACCAATTATTAATTACTACATGAATATCCTCTTGAAAACTAACTTATTAAGGAATAAGACCCTTATTATTTGACTTCTCTTGAGTGCAGTGACAAGCATAATGGTCATCGCTATAACTGAAATAGCCTCCATGTGGTGATTTCATGTTAGTCTGTTGGTTTCTTTTAAAACCACTTTTGGAACCATTGCCCTATTTCTTATTCAGTAAACTATTATTGAATTTATCATTCTAATTTTTGAACTATTTCTTGGAGTCTCTACTCCTCTATTTTAAATTATTATTTTTTAAAGTTGACTTAGAATTTATAATTTTTTTTAAACTTGTCCTTGGCCTATGAAAGAGACTTCAACTTTTATTCATATTTGACTACCTTCTTCAAGTCCTAGTCTATGGTATAAAGTCCATGAACATCAACCTCTCCACTGATCTAGGGTCTCAATCCCATGATAAATTTTATGATCCTAACCCTCTCATCTCCCTAGTACTAAGGTACATACTTTAGAAGTTTGGTGAACTTTATTTTAGATTATATAAATTTATGAGCTTCTAATCAAAATATAGATATGGGATCCACCATGACCCCAAAAAAGTCATAAGCTGATCCTAATTAGTGGTGGTTGAGTTAAAATTCATTTCCAACATCTTATTATCCTACCACATATCTACCTCACTAGCCAACTATTATGCTCCTATACTACCATAGTGACCTTAGATTCATTTTGAATTTTTAAATACTTTTTCATTTCAATAATCCATGATTTAGCTTCATCATATAGAATAGTTCCATTGAACATAGGTGGGTTCACCTTCTTCATGTCTCTACCCAATTATAAAACTACTTGAGATCTCACATCTTAAGGATTTTAATACTCAATGAGATGATCTTTAGGTACATCTTGATGTTCTTTCTCTTCATGGCCATGAACCACTTTATATAGGACTATAATAAAATATTTAATCTTATTCATGGCTATAAAAAGTTCATCCATCTTTGTTAATTTATCAATGGCAAATTGGCTAGGATCAAATAGAGGGTTACTATCATTAACATTCAATGGATCCTCATTAGAAACTCTAGATTTCACCATCCTTCTTTATATAAAGATTAGGATATAAAAATGTTAGTAGACTCATTAGCTCCTAGAATTTGATTTATAGCTCTAATACCACATGTCACATCCCCACTAGGATATAATTAGAAATATATATATTTTTTTAAATTTAATAACATATAAATTAAATAGATTACACCATGAAAATTTAATCAAAGATCACATAAAAATACTCTAAATTTGATGATTGTAACTCAATCATACTACATCATATATCAATGATCATTGTCACCATAAGAAACACATCCAAATATGAATACAAAAAAGTAATTACAATTAACTAGACATAATGGATCCATGCCTACATCCACTATTGTCAATGTATAATAAGTAATTAATTATATTTCCTCATGGTAGTTTTTATATAATACAATATAATGTAAATATATAATATACATGGCTCCTTGAAACAAAGTTCTCTAGACTCTAGTATCTCTGAAAATCTCAAGTATCATCTCAAAAGTAATACTATTATGGAGAGGGCAAGCATCATCCAAGCACTTTTCCACCGCAATCACCGACCAACAATCCCCTACACTAAACCCATCAAGGAATGGAAATCCCTTCAAGGATGAGTATATAGTGATGGCATCAGAATTGAGAGAAAAAATCTAGTAACCGTCTAATGTATGATTTCTAAAACTAAACATGCAATGTATCATAGAAACCCATTCTTCTAAAGATATTACAAAAATATGTAAATCATACACATGAAATAACAATGTCTCACTAAACATTACTTCAACTAATTTTTTTATATAATAAATGATCTATAGATCAGTGAAAATTCATACACACTAATTAATTGTATTACCTTCATATGATATTATGATGCTAGTAAGATAGTGACGTCCATCTCACTACTTACTCAGTATCAGCAATACAAGATTTGAATAACATAGATTAACCAGTAGATTTATATATATTACATCCTACTAACAATCATATAATATGTTAAGCAAATGATAATCTTAAATCATATATTTATTCCATCAAATATATGAATGAATCTTACAATAATATATATCCCAAAATAGAAATAATTTATACCACCCAAGTAAAATACACATTTAAATGTAATTTCTAATTACTGTAAATAGTTTCCAAATATACTACATCCTATGATAACCTATGTTATCATAGTTTAGTGTTCTAAAACATAACTACTAAATATCAAAACTAGTCATTATTAGGGTGATTAATTCATCATTATAAATAAATGAGTAATACTTAATTACTAATAATTGTTTGTAAATAGTAATTAGTATACAGTTATGGATTGTAGATAGCTTATTGGGTTATTTAGGATAGTAAATGTGAAATATCTTTTAATCGTGGTATTTTTTTACTCTTATGTAATATTTGAGAGATATTCTATTTACTTAAGTTTTATCTCTCTTATTTTATAGGAACTATTACAAGCTCATATTCTCATTTAGATATGAAGCTTTGAAATGTATTTCATTTTGAAATAAATATAATATATTTGTTCGTCCCTATTTGATATCAGATTTTATAAGAGATCATGCACCTATTACGAGAAGCTCATGGAATCCCACATAAAAGCTACATAAAGCTAAAAAAATGACATGAAGCATCAAATATTTCAATATTTTTTAAAAATATATTCATTCTGGCATACTAAGCCTAATGCTTGGCATAGAGAATCCATAACAAAAGGTGTAGAACCATCCAACAATTACCTAGACCTTGGTAAAGATATGAATGCTTTGGTACTCATTAAAAAAAACATATATCTTGTGTGAAGATCAGCCAATACATTATTTGGTTATCAAATAAAAAAAGGGCATTGCATCAACCTGAATAAGTGGTGGCATTAATTCAGGCATTTCTTTGGTCTTTCAAAAGCCATGATTTGGTAATATTAACATAATAAAAATGCCAAACATCTACTTAAGAATCAATGAGACTTGAATAAATCAAGCCCAACATATAGAGTGTTGGAGATTGGTGTTGGAGTATTTATGGAATCATAAAGACAAAGGAAGTGAGAAAAGAGTCATGAGCCTAGGGCATTAAAGATTTTAGCTATGCAAAACTTTTATCATTTAGAAGTTGTGACTAGAATTTGCTCAACAAGATATGTTATTTATTTATTAATTAAAAATATTAACAAAGAAATATTTATGCAACCTATTTAGACAAGTAAACTTGGTACCTCTATGAAGGATCGAACTATTGACCTTCTCAAGGCTCATGCCAAAGATATTGCTAACTTGAAATTTTAAATGCTACATACATCACTTTGACACCAATTGAAAAGAGGTTGGTCTTTTTTTTTTCAAATTTATAAACTAAAAATATGAAGTCTTTAAGTTATTAAATTCAAACATAGGTGAAAATAACTACCATTCCATATTTAGAATATTTTATTTGTTACAAATATACCCAAAATTTCTTTTTGAATGCTCAAAACCACTCCACTTACTAATATTTTACTAAAATTTTATCTAAAACCATTTATTAACTAACCTATGGTATTAGATAAAGAGTATTTTTTATTTTAAAAGAGATATTTAAAGCCTTTAAATACCTATTTGTCCTTTTCAATACTTGAAATGATGCATAGACGAGTTGATGGGAAGCTTTTTTAGTAAAGCATAGGTGGGAGTTTCAAATCCCCCAAAAGAATAATTTTGGTAAAAGTTTTAGAAAACCATCCAAATATAAAAATACACTAAATTTATTTATACCTAACTAAATTAGAAAAAAAAAAGTAATAAAAAGGCAAAAAATTTTAAAAAATGACTTTTTGCCAAAAAAAGGCCAAAGAGCCCAAACACGAAAAAATAGATTTTTCATTTTTGAAAGCATTGTAAATTTATTTTTCATATTGTATTGTAAGAAATTATATATTGTATTATATAAAATCACATGTTTTAAACATGACACAGTGTTCAGTCATAGGTTTACATTTGACTCATGTTTATGGGTAATGTTATCATGTTTGAGTTATTGCATATAACATCTAAACATATATACAATAGTGACTTATGGGCATAAAAAATTTAAATCATCAAAGATAAATAAATAACATACACTCATATCCTTCCCTTCATTTACCCATTCATTATAATCGAAAGATGTAAATCCTGATAGATGAAATTTCTAAGTATATAGTGAGATTACATGCATGTATATAAAAATCCATCTAAATATACTATAGTATTTGAATGAAACATTTTAATTACTATCTAAGTACCAAGTATCATATCATCTCTTATATATTTATATCTATTTCTTGTACTACTGGGTATTAGAATAGATGAGATTCTTCTTCGTACCAATGGGTATAAAGAAAGGGTGTGTTTAAATAAAGATATGGTATATCAGTCTAAAGGTATTTAAAAATGGAGACCTATATATCTAGAGTGATAAGTAATCAATCTATCATCCATAATATTTATAATTGTAGCATAGGCTCTAAAATTCTTTCTATCAAATTCACATCTTCTTAAAAGTGACAACTACTCTACTTGGAAGACAAAGCTCATAACTCAATTAGAGTGTGAAGAAATTTAGTTTGTAGTAGATGACTTATATACCTAATATGAAATAGATGTTGATAAATAAAGTAAATTTGATAAATCTAACTAAAAGGCTAAGATGATAATCATGTTTTAAGTATCAGATGAAGTTCAACTACACATTTGTGAAGCCAAAATAACTAAAAAAACTTGGGACAAGCTCCAAACTATATATAAGGCCAAAAATGAGAGTATTATTCTACATTTAAAAATTCAACTTCACTCTCTTAAATTGAGATTAAGAGAAAAAGTGGAGGCCTTTTTAAGATGTGTTACAATACTGAGGGCAACACTTCAATTTTGGGTGAGACTTTTTTAGATAACTCTCTTATATCTATTATCTTGAGAGTATTGGCACCCTCATATAGGATTTTTCTGACTACTTTGATTGCCATAAAATAAAAATAAAGTTTTTAAAAATTGATAAATATGTTGTAAGAGGAAGCGTCTTTCAATACTCATGACAATCAAGAAGAACATGTACTAGCTTCTTGATCTAACAATTAAATTTACTCCTATAGATAAATCACACAGATTTTCAAATGGATACTAAAAATCTCAATTTCATAATTAAAATAGAATTAACTACATAATTCTAATTTTCTCAATTATATAAAATAGGAAATGGATTTTTTCAAATTTATTTAAAAGAAATTGACTTTTTAATCAGAATGTAAATTTGAACAATTTTGAATATGAGTGATTTATATAAAATCATATAATGTGTTGTTCATTTAAACCATTATATAATATATTTTATATTTGTAAAATAATCTCTTAATTATTTTACAAAAATAATTAAAAACTCATCTAAAAATCCAAGCGTATAAAAACCTTTACAGTTTACTTAGATTAAATGAAAATTGAATATTACTTTTCAATTCATTCCATAATTTAATTAAAGAAATTAAAATAATTTCAAATCATAGAGAATAAATTGAAAAATGTTATAAATTATTTATTTACAGGGTTCACCAAATAGATACATCTCTGAGTCCACTCTATGAATGTTTTGATCTATTAAAAACTTTTCAAGAATAATTACAAAACCTCTCTGAGTAAAATATATTTCTTCTATATCAGATAATTTATATATGTAACAAATAAAAATAAACCCCTTTAATTTACGTGAGGTTCTTGTTGCCTCTAAAATTCAGATATATCTTTGTCTAAAAAATTTCTCTATTTAAAATCTCTTGCTTTCTCTATCAAAACACTATTCCTACCTCTGTAAAATAACCCATAGTTATATCTATATTCTCAACAATAATGTTGTCTAGGTAATAAAAAAAATATCAATGACTAATATTTTTTTGAATTGAGATTTTTTCCATTTTGATAGTATGACAATGGATCTCTACGATTTCCTACTACTTGTGTTTGGCATATAGATGAGCGTGGATAATGATGTAGAATTAGTGTCAAAACTGATCCACGCTATCATAAATAGAAAATAATTAAAATTTCCCACATAATATGTTGAATAATCTGTGTCATCTATAAACCATTTGTCGTCAATGTTTCAACATACAACATCGATAAAAAATCTTTGAGAAGCTTTAATGAATTAAATTACAATATGATTTCCAATAATAATAATAATAATAATAATAATTCTCACTTGAATGTAGAAATAATTCTTTAAAATGATTGCATGTCAAGATTAAATGTATGTCAAGACTCCTTAAGCCAAGATCAAGATTGGCAATTTAAGATCAAGATTTGCACTTTTTTGGTAAGTAAAGATTACCATGCAATAAATTTATTCAAATCAAATACCACATTGTATTTTAATAATCTTGGAGTTAAATACTTGAGATCATCTTTAACAAAAGATTAATATGCATGTAAATTTTCACCAAAATAAAAATATAGTCTTCCCACTAAAATAAATCAAGAACCAAATATCTTTCCACCAACCATATTATTCTTTGCCAGTAGAGAATATAAAGTGGAGTTTAATTCATGAGATTAAAGAATTAAAATATTCTCATAAGTCTCTTTAACAAAACTCCAAGAAGTCAACCTCACATTTTTTTGGTAGAATAAAGACTTGGATTTAAAAGAAAACATGCAACCATGCTTATCTTAAATAACCCATGATTAAACTACCACATCAATTTTTTAAAATACTCCTTATATATTTTTGATAATATAAGAGTGGTAAGATTCTTGATTTATGAAATAAATAATTAAAAATATATCCGATGACTATTTTTAATAACTATCCATGTGGGAGTGGGAATAGTATATTTTTTGAAATTAAATATCCAATGGTAGATTAAAAACTATTAAATAAGATATTTAATTAATTAAATATATCATTAAATGGGATATTAATTAATTAAATATATATCTTATGGTAAAATAAAAATACCATTAAATAATATATTTAATTAATTAAATATATCTCATGACAAAATAAAAAAAAATCCACTTAAATAGATTTTTAATTAATTAAATATATATATCATCATAAAATAAAAAATACCATTAAATAAGGTATTAATTAATTATCTTGAACCATATGAAGAGTGAAAATCCTCTAGATCAAACCTCTCTAATAAGACTTTTTTGGTCCCCAAAATGTCAAATCACTCTATGAAGCTACAAATAGTCCTACCATAAAATATCACTACATAATATCATGATAATGATTAAATATTTTAAACTAAATCTCTAAAATATGAATGAAAAAAATATCTATCGAATACTAAATTATAGATAGAATAAATTGCTTGCTCAATATATATACTAAAATAACATTTTTTCCAAAGTAGACAAACTAATCATGCCTCCTATAATCTGCATATACTATTGTCAAGTTTAATTTTTTTTTTCAAAACTCAAATTTGAGAAAACTAATAGAAGTATGATAAGCTTGTCCCTTGGCTTTTCTATATAGGTTACTCTAATAAGCCAAATTCAAATATTAAAATTAGTTGAATTTTTTTTCAATTTTAAATGTGAGTTAATTCCTTTACCAATGCATTAGGTACTCAAAAATGTATTTAAGAGAATAAATAGAGCTTAAAAAAACCAATAACATGAGAAAATAATCCAAGTATGATAAACTTGTCACTTGGATTTTCTCAAAGTTTGTAGCTCCAAAATTATTCAAAATATATTTCTTTTACTAGAATTTTAAAACTTCTTTGAACATTTGCATGATAATAAAATATAATAGCAATGCAAACATGAAATTATGAAATTTCTTTCCAAACCATCTAACTAAATTATCCTTAAATTTTACATAAGTTTTTGCATGGGTTATATCTAAAATTGTTGGTTTAAAAATGGTTTACTTTTTCACAACTTTCCAATACTATTTAGGATGAAGTTGCAAACACCTATTAATCTCATGCCCTTTCCTGCTACAATGAGTATAAAAACATTTGTCCACTCTTTCAGAAAACATAATCTTATTTTCATTATCAAAACACTATCTAAGAGAGTGGTCTTCTAATTTATTTCCTAAAAAATATTTATGTTTCCAACATTTCGCTACACAGTGGTTAGAAAATCCTCAAAAATTACATGGATAAATATACCACAAATTTTGTATACTATAATAAAAAATAAAGTTGAAATATTTACGTTATCTGGTAGAATGAAAATAAATATTATTGCAAGTGTGATGAAAAAAGTGGTTTTCCATTTCATCCGAGATGGTTTACACTTCTCTATAGCACCTCTTGCTTCTATTTTCTTAGAGCATTCACTTATTTCATTCCAAATACTAGATTTGTACAGAATACATGATGAGGCTTATCCTCTATTTGAATGGGGTTAGTAATGCTTTGACCATATTTTCTGAGACCTTTTCCATTAAATCTCATTTTAATAAGTAATTATGAACTTAAACCTCTAGTATGTTATTCAAACTTACAAAAAAAAAAAAATTATCAAATTCATGATGGAAATAAAAATTAATTGGTGATTTAAATTCACTTATGGTGATTAATGAATTTATTTGTGTACTTTTTAGAGATGAAGGCCCTATATGCATAATGGAATTGTTTTTATCCTTCGACCCATCATCATTTTTCAAATTGAACAAGATCTTATCTTTGGCTTGTAAATCATTTTCATACCTTTCAATATCCTCTTCTAAGGAGTAGAAATTTTCACTCAAGAAAGAGTTCTCTTCCTGAATCTACATATTAAATGCTTTGAACTCATCAAGCTTCTCTTATTTAGATAACTTACCCATGATTTTTTGTTCCTACAAACAACATATACTTCCAACACTACAAATAGAGTAAACAATAGTCTAAAAAGAATCTAACCAATATTAAAACTAAATTTAAAGCTGTACACAATCAGAAGTTAATCCTTGCATTCTAATTTCTCTTATACTAAACTGATCCAAAAACCATATTTACCATGATAGATAAATCACATAGATTTTCAAACAGATACTAAATTTTTTAATTTTATAATTAAAATAGAATTAGCTTTGGAATTCTCATTTCCTCAATTAAAAACAAAAAGGAAATGGATTTTTTTAAATATATCAATTCCCAAAATTTATTTTTTTAAATTGACTTTTTAAACAGATTGTAAATTTGAATAATTTTGAATATGAGTGATTTTGATAAAATCATATAATTTGTTATTCATTTAAACCATTCTATAAATATTTTATCTTTGTAAAATAATATCTTAAATATTTTACAAAAATAATTAAAAAACTAATCCAAAAATTTAAGCTTATAAAAAAATTTATAGTCTGCTTAAATTAGATGAAAACTAAATACCTTCTAATTTTCTCCATAATTTAATTTAAAAAATGAAATAATTTTAAATTATAGAGAATAAAATGAAAAATGATACAGAATATTTATTTATGGGGTTCACCAAATAGCTATGTCCCTGGGTCCATTCGATGAGTGTTTCGATCTATTAAAAACTCTTCAAGAATAATTACAAAATATCTCTTAGTAAAATAGAATTCTTTCATACTAGATAATTTGTCTTTATAACAAATTAAAATATACATCTTTAATTTATTCAAGGTTCTTGCTAGCTCTAAAATCCAGATATATCTTTGTCTGAAGAATGTTTCTATGCAAAATCTCCTACTACCTCTATCAAAACACTATTTCTGCCTCTATAAAATAACCTATAGTTCTATTTATAATCTCAACAATAATTCTGGCTAGGTAATAAAAAAATTTCCCTAGGGTACTAACAATTTCCTTGAATTAGAATTTTTTTCATTTCAATAGCATGGCGTTGGCTCTTTGAGATTTTTTGCTACCTATATTTGGTTTTGCTCTGCAACCCATCAAAACCAAAAATATCAAAATTGAATTCAACATCGTTGGTGTATAGTTGATCATGGATAGTGGCATAGAATTAGTAGTAAAATAGATCCATGCTATCATAAATAGCAAATAATTAAACTTCCTCACATAATATGTTGAATAATCTTTACCATCTATAAATCTTTTACCGTCAATGTCTTGGCATACATCTATCAACAATATTCAAGAAGCTTTAAATAATTAAATTACCACATAATTTCCAATGTAGTAAAAATAATATTTTCCACTTGAATGTAGAAACAATTCTTTTAAAAAAATTCACATCAAGATTAAATGTATGCTAAGACTCCTTAAGCCTTGATCAAGATTGGTAACTTAAGATCAAGATTTGAAGTTTCTTTGTAAATAAACATTATCATGCAATAAAATTGTCCAAATGAAATACCATGTTGTATTTTGAATAACCTTGGAATTAAATACTTGGGATAATCTTTTAACAAAAGATTAATATGTATGTAATTTTTTACCAAAATAAAAACATAATCTGCCCACTAAAATAAATCAAGAACCAAATATCTTTCCACCAACCATATGATTTTTTGCAAGTTGAGAATATAGAGTGGAGTTTAACTCATGAGATTGAAGAATTAAAATATTCTCTTGAGTCTCTTTAAAAAAACCTCCAAGAAGTCAACCCCACAATTATTTGATGAAAAAAAGACTTGGATTTAAAAGAAAACATGCAACTATGCTTATCTTAAATAACCCATGATTAAACTATCAAATCAATTCTTTAAAATAATATTTATGTCTTTTTGATAATATAAGAGTGGTAAGATTCTTGATTTATGGTATAAAAAAGTAAAAATACATCTCATGACTATTTTAAATAACTATCCATGTGGGAGTCGGAATAGTATATATTTTTGGAATAAAATATCCAATGGTAGATTAAAAACCATTAAATAAGATATTTAATTAATTAAATGTATCCCATGATAAAATAAAAAATACCATTTAATAGGATATTAATTAATAAAATACATATCCCATGGTAAAATTAAAATACCATTAAATAAGATATTTAATTAATTAAATATATCCCATGGTAAAATAAAAAAATTATTTAAATAAGATATTAATTAAATATATATCCTATCGTAAAATAAAAAATACCATTAAATAGGATATTAATTAATTATCCTAAACCATATGAAGAGTGAAAATCTTTTGGATCACTTCTCATCAATAGAAAGGAAATCAACCAGTCAAATCTTCATCAAAACATAATTTAAGGCAAACTTCACATGGAGGAAAGTCACAAAAATAATATCTCATTTATGGTCTTCAAGGGTATAAACTAAAATATTATTGGTATAATACATTCAAAAAAAGATCTTCTAATGGTCATAAGTCCACTAACAAACAATCACCCCCTAGTTCATTCAATAAGCCACAAGGACAGAAAAAGGTGACATGATAAATCAAATCAAAGCAACAACACAATATTATCAAATAATATGAAAATGATGAATAATATGACTACCTATACTCTATAGATATCCATGATAAATCCACATCAAAAAGTGATAAATGGTATGTCGACTCAAGTGCTACCTGACTCATGACAGGGAGAAAAGATTGGTTTTTCACTTTGAAATACGTACCTAATAAAAAGCATGTTTCTTTATGTGATAGCACCTCATACAGTGTACAAGGAATTGGAAACATTACCTTACCCCTAGGTAAGTAAACATTTAGAATCACATATATTCTATATGTACCTAGTTTAACTAAAAACTTGTTATTAGTAAGTCAACTCTTAGACCATAATTTGAAGATTGAATTTGACTATAAAGGTAAAAAGAATTTTTTTTGATCAAAGATAAATATAGAAACTCAAAAATTATTGCATGGGTATCCAATGTGAACTATATGTTGAGAATATTTACCATTGATGTCAAGGTCAAGGTGGATGTCATTGATGTCAAGATGCATTTGGCAAAGATGCATAGTGAAGTAATATGTGACAAGAGATAATTTGAAGGCAACCTATTATCTCTCTATTAAGAGATAATTTAAAGGTAACCTGATGACTATTCTAAATTTAATATGAAGGTTTAGTACATGTTACACATATTTGTGTGCCCGTTCTTTAGTACAAGGTTCTTGAGAAGATTTGTGTATAGGATGCCTAGTCTGGCGCATGAAGGAGCATGATGGATTAGTGACATGAATGTATATAGGCATAATAGGATGTTTGATGAAACTTGAGCATGTATATGAGGTATTAGAGAACTAAAGTGTGTTTTAAAGTGATTCTATAAGGGTAAGACCTACAAACTTAGCATGTAAATCAACTAGTTCTAGAGTCTGCCTGACCTAATAAGGGGTCATGAGGTGTTGTCAATACCTATGAGGGATGAAAAATATTGGTAAAACATGTGGGATGTTTTTTGATCATGTGAGTGAGGTGGAGAGTACTTGAAAAATAGCTATAAGGTCTATTTTAAGGCATAATATAACTTGTAGATTAAAAACTTAGAGAGTAAAGATAAAGATGGTGGCCTAATGGGGTATTAGGATAAATTTCAAAAGTAATAATGGATATTTGAGAATTTATAGAGTTATTCATGTTTTTTCAAGTATTTTGACCAATTCTAAGGTCAAAATATGCAAGAAAATAGATGGAATGTGGTTTTGAGGTTTCTTGTATACAAAGAATAAAGGATTCTCAACCTAAGAAGAACTTTCATGTACTCATTGGCATGTGTAACCTCTACATGATAATGTAATACATTTATTGTATATTGGGAAGGGTCCTAGATTAAACTTATAATAATTGGTTTCTAGATTAAGGGCCTAATCTTTATGAATGATTATTAAGACTAAAAGTGGTTTAAACTTCTCTAAAACCCTATCTTTAACTTGATATGAAAGATATTGATGTAAATGTATTATAATTGATTGGATTACCTAGTTTTATTATTTTATCATGTAGTGGACTCTCCCAAGTATTTTTATGTGGCATTGGTTTGTCATGTTAGTGAGTGGACCTTATAAGAAAATTATTATTTCTCATAAAGTTACTATAGTAGGCAAGGTTGACCAACTCAAAGTTGATAAATGGATGGAGATTGAATATTTATACTTATATATTATTCCCATTATGGTTTATGAGCAATTTATATAATTAATATGTTCTAAAATGGTCATGCAAGTTGACCTATCACTAAAAGGCTTAGTGGTGCAGATAGTTAGAAAAAGTAGATAGAAGTGAGAATGAGATTAGGGATACATTGTCATGAATTAGGTATAGATATAAATGAAATATATATATTTTTAAATACCTATATTACACATTAATTTTGATTATATGATTTGGAAGTTTGTGAATATGTTGAAAATATTTCTTACAAGTTGACCTGCCTAGTCTAGATGAGACAACAAAGGTTTAAAATTTTGAGATTGATTTACAAGACAAATATTGTCACATGAACATGGTATATTTCTAGCTGATAGTTACCTAAATATATAAAATGATCACACACATGCATTATGTGTCTCTAAAATTGTCTAGACAAGATTTGAAAGTCATTTTCAGCATGACTATGTTTGAAGGTGTATTGACAAGTTTGAGTAAGTAAATGAAAGTGATGAGTTGGAGTCCCTTTACCTTTAGATGAATCATAACATAAATAATTGTTTTTAAATATAGTATTGTCCTATCCATTATTTGAAAAAACTTGTAAGTCAGTATAAGAGGATTGAATATATAAAATCCAAAATGTCTTCTTTGATTGAGTAAGGTCTGTGAAAAATGAGGTCAATAGATTGGTCTATAAACCAACATTTGTCATGTGTTATTATGATAATTTTAATTTAATTTTATTTAATAATTATTTAATATCATAATCATGCATTTAATAACTTAATAATGTTCCTACAAATGTCAAAAATTTAAGGTTCCATGACTATGTTGTTAGACAAATTGATAATTCTGAGTAAGATACTTGAAAATAAAGATTTGAAAAATTTTCCCTTTAGTTATGAGGTCTAATTCACATGTCAATGAAATTTAGGTATCCATTATTATTTATATATGTTTTTTTCCATGGTTATTTATAAAATTTGTTTTTAGACTTGAATTGTTTTGGATAGACTTTATGGGTATACACAGAGCTAATATGAATTGTTTTAATGATGTGCTCTAACTAGTCATTTGAGTTAAAAAGTTTTATAGATCCTAGATGAGATTATAATAGGTCTATTGGAATTACGTATGATGTGATTATTCTGCATAAATTTTTTGAATGTTTTCCAAAAGGATCAAAGGGTAATGCATGTTAATAGGGTCTAATGAGATTAGGTCTCCATGAGACCTAAAGGAGAGATAAGGCCTATTTGAGAAAGGTCAGATATAAAAGAAATAAAATAATGTTTTATCCATGTATATGAAGTGTTATGAGATCAATTCCATGTCTAACCTAATAGGATAAGAGTGTATGGTTGACCAAGAAGGATGTGAACAAGAAAAGTCTTTTATATATACTAGAAAATTTTAAGGCCTAATAAGTGAAGTAGAGAGAATAGATGTGAATCAAAGAGGAATATGATTTTTTTAGATTACATAGGTCATTAAAAATATCAAATAAATGATATAAATCCATCATATACATCTATAGGTTTTCATGAGTTCTTTCATGACAGTTTCAAGCCATATAATGACTAATTGAGCAAAGTTAAAGGACATTTTTTTCTTGTGTGAGAGGAAGATTTGATTATGATAGATAAAAATAATACCATAATCAATTGTAATAATAAAATGAGGTCAATGGGGATATTTTCATAGTTTTGATTGAGTGGGTGATTTTATCAGCAATGGGGTTGTAACCTCCTAGTAAGTTGGTGCTTGCGAAAGTCAAGTTGGTGCTTGAAAATTTTAGGGCTTGATGTTCCTTGTTGGGTTAGTTTATAACTAAATTTGATTAATGGTATTATAGGACAAGTTTTCCAATTTTTATTTAATAGAGTTTTATTCCTCTTGATGTTTTTCCACATATATACCATGTTCATGTGTTTTATGTTCTTATATATTAGTGTTTATGCTTACTATAGATGAATATGATTATCTAAATAATATATTATTGATTAAATAAGATTAATTAAATTATTTAAGACTAATTAACCCCTTTCCCCTCTCACTAATTCTACTTCTAAAATTTGGTATCATAGCCTAGTCCATTGAAGCAAGTCTAAAATGTTAAAGGAGAACTTAGAAATAAGGATGGCTAGTCAGTAAGGTCAATGTGGTTTATCTACTAGTAAGGCTCTATTGTTCAATGGATCTAATTATGATTTTTAGAGTGTCATAATGAAGATATGTTTGATGTCATAATTACATGATATTTGGTAGTCAGTTGTGGATGGTTATACATCTCCTCCTATTCCTCCAACAGATGCAGTAGGTAAGAAGGCTAGTGAAAATAACTCCAAGGCAATGATGCCATTATTTATGGTCTATGAGAAGTAGATTTAGTGAAGGTAATGTATTATGATATAACTAAAGAGATATGGGATAGTTTGAAGACCATCTATGAAGGCAACACTCAAGTGAAGACGGATAAATTAAAAACCCACCAAGGACAAGTTGAAAGCCTAAAGATAAATGGAGACGAAAAAATTACATCCTTCCTATTGAAGGATGATGAAGTTATCAATATCACTAGATGATTGGGAGAATAAGTTAAATAATCAACTATTGTTTAAAATGTGTTGAGATCACTAACTCCTAAGTTTGATTCTAAATTATCTGTAGTAGAAGAGATGCAAGATTTGGACAAACTAAAAATTGATGGGCTTCATGACATCTTGATTGAGTATGAGATGAGAACTAATGAAGGAATACCTTCCAATAAAGAATCATGTTTCAAAGTTGAGAAGTAGTCAAAATCCAAGAAGTTCAAGGATGAGTAATGCTCAAATTTTGATGATGATCAGCTAATAGCCATGGTTGCAAGTAAGTTGAGTTTTGGATCTGGTAAGTACAAAGCTAAGTTTCCCTTAAAATGTTTTAAATGTGGAAATATTGATCACTTTGCATCTAAATGTCTAACAAGGATAAATATGAGCATAATGAATAACATGATGATCATTATGGAGATGAAAAAAATATGCATAATCTGTATAACAAAAAAAAGGAGTTTAAAAACTATGAAGGTAGAAAAAGAACTTTAAATAATAATAAAAGATTATATAGTAATGAAGATAATCCTTTTGATATAAGTGACTCAAGTGAATCTAATAGTGATCATGGTAGCCATAAACCTGAACATGATAATAATAAAACTTTATTTATGGCCATATAATTAGACAATGAGGATTCTTCAAGTGGGAAAGGCATTTTGGTTGATGTGTGATTAGATCAAAAAGAATCTAAAGTAGATCTTGAGGCAAAATTGGTAAATGCACTAGAAGAATTAAATTTAGAAAAGGAAAAAAATCATAAACTAAGATCATTTATTAAGGACTATGAGGAGCAGATTGGCTTGTTTAAGGAAATGTTGAGTAATGCTTCCAAGGAGTATGATGAGATCATCAATCAAGTTGAGGCATAGATGGAGGTAGTTAATGCAAGCCTAAAGGATAAAGATGAAGTGTGCATCAGGTATGAATATGAAATAGAATCCTTGAAATTTATATTAAATCAAGAATAGAACAAGGTGAAAACATCTGTGAAGTTTGAAAAGAGATTTGAGGCATTAGATGATATCTTGAGTTGTCAAAAGTTTGTAAGTGAAAAAATAGGTCTTAGTTTGAAATAAGACCAAAATGAGGTAACCCAAGTCAAATAATAGACTATTGAAAAAAATAAGAACAACATAAAGAAACCTATCAAACAATTGAATACTATAAGGTATTCCAATTCATCAATGCTTATTGCTTTGTGTGAAATCAGTTTGGTCATAGAGTGAGAGATTATAGAAACTCTCCAAGAATGAGTATTCATGGGAATATGGAAGGAGTCACATCTCACATCAGTCAAAAGGTGTGTATAAGGTTCTTTAATATATTTCTAATGATGTAGGACACATTGTAATATTTTATCATAATAAGGTTAGGAGGCCATCAAGCCAAAATAGGAGGTTTGAAGACTCTAGAGTGATAAAAAGAAGACAAATTAATGTTAGGAAACTAAAGAAAATGAATATGAGTCATGATCAGTCTACAAGCTCAAGTGGACTACTTTTTGTGATAGATCATGATTCAAATGTGAAAATAAGTCAGGAATGCTTGTTGTCAACCCACATTGATGATCAAATGGATGATGAAGAGATCAAACTTATAATGAAAATCAAGTATAAAAGGGTGTTGAAGGATATTCAATCATATGAAATAATGGAGATCTAGGAATATCATAAACTTGTAATGTTTTAGTGCCCTATAAGAAGTGGTGACTACATTTGGCTTCCTGGAGACACTATTCAGGTAGTAGAAGTATGATGGATTCTTGGTTAAGGGGGAGATATTAGGTTTGTGACTAAGTTTGTTTTGAATTTAGAAGTGGTCATTTTATCTGATTTATTCTAAAAGAGGTATTCTTTTAGTAAGGGGGATATTGTAGCCTTAATGTTTCAACTTATATATGTTGAGCTCTTGTACCAAGAAGGTTTGACTATGATAGTCTATGCATGTATGACCCCAAATGACAATTATACAGGACCCTTTGTCATTTATGTCAAAGGGGGGTAAAGTCCAAGAAAGGAGTTTGACTATCTTGGGGAGATGAAAGAAATAAAATTGAAGAATTTTTTTCCATCAATGATAAAGGGGGAGTTTGTTGAGAAGTGTTTTCATTGATGTCAAGGTCAAAGTGGATATAACTGATGTCAGAATGCATCTAGTAAAGATACATGGTGAGGTGACATGTGACAAAAGATAGTTCAAAGGCAACCTATTATCTCTCTATTGAGAGATAATTTTAAGGCAAGGTAATGATTCTTTTGATGTTTATTTCAAAGATCAGTGTATGGTATGCATCTTTGTGTACCTAATATTGAGAACAAGTTTTTTGAGAAGGCTTGTGTATAGAATGCCTAATCTAGTGAAAGAAGGATCATGGTGGCTTAACGAGAAGAATGAACATAGGAATAATAAGATTTATGAGGACACTTGAGCATGTATATGAGGAATCAAATCACTTAAGTGTCTTTCAAAGTGAGCCTGCAATGGTAAGACCTATAGACCTAACATTCAAATAGAATAGTTCTAGACATTGTCTGACCTAATAAGGGGTAATGAGGTGTTGTCTGAATCTATAAATGATGATAAGTAGTCATATATCATGTGGGAGGTTGTTTGAGCATATGAATTAGGTACAGAGTGCTTGGACAATAGTTATAAGGTATATTTTAAGGCCTAATATGACCTATAGATCAAAACATTAGAGAGCAAAGAGAAAGATGCTGGCCTAATGGGGTATCAAGATAAATTTGAAAATTAATCATGGATATATGATCATTGACAGAGGTATTTCATATTATTTTAGGTACGTTGACCAAGTATAAGGTCAAAGTATGCAATAAAAGTCATAGAATATGGTTTTGAGGTTTCCCATCTGAATAAAATAAAGGATTCTCAACTCGAGAAGAAATTTCACATACTCATTGGCACATGAAACCTCTACATGCAAACATAATCCATTCATGGTAGATGAGGAAGGGTCTCAACTCAATGTTACAAGCATTGGTTTTTGGATTAAAGGTTAAATATTTATGAATGTTCATTAAGATTGTAAAGTGGTTTAAACCTCTCTAAAACCCTATCTTTGACTTGATATGGAAGATATTGATGGAAATGGATTATATGACCTAATTTGATGATTTAATCATGTATTGGACTCCCTAAGGTATTTTCAAGTGGCATTGGTTTATCATGTGAGTAGGTACGGTTGACCAAGTTAAATTTGATAAATGGATGGAGGTTGAATATTGAGACTTATATCTTATGCCCATGGTGGTTTTTGAACAATAACTAGAAATTAGATATTCTAAATTGATCATGCATGTTGACCTATTACTAAAATTCCTAATGATGCAGACAGTGAGAAAAACCAAGCATAAGTGAGAATGAGATTAGGGATGTGTTTTAATATATTAGGGATTGATCCAAGTGCAATGGGTTATTTTTAAATATATATTAAACATTCATGTTAATTATATGATTTGGAAGCTAGTGAATATGTTGATAATGTTGTTTATCAGTTGACATATTTAGTGTAGATGAGATAGTGAAGGTGTAAGGTTATGAGATTAGTCTGCAAGACCAATACTGTCAATTGACCATGGTATATCTAAAATGATAATTTACATTAATCAGGGGTCGGTAAAAGTGTAGAGACAAGAGTTAAAAGTCATTCTCACGATGACTATGTTTAAAGGTGTATTGACAAGTCTGAATAAGAAAGTGGGAGTGATGAGTTATAGAAAATTTGCCCTTACCTAAAGCATCAAATTTATATAATCTATATTTTAAGACATGATTGTTCTATCCATGTTTTAAAAAACCCTACAATTCAATGTTGGCATCAAATTGTGCACCCTAGGACACTCTATTCAAATCCTATAATTTGATGCAACATTGAATCATCTCTCAAGTAGTGGGGAACATGTAAGAGAGATGAATCTATATTTTATGAGGGATAGATCCCTATATTATTGTTTAAATGTCTATCACCTAATCAAATTATTGTTCATGAAAAGAGTTAGAAGATTTTCATGAAATGGAAACTACACTAAAGAGGTGATCCACCAAGATATATCTCATAGAATATGAAACTCCTAATAATCGAGAAAGCTTTCCAAGACCATTTCTAGGAACTAAAGGATTTTAACATAATTGATTTAATGTGAAGGTATAATAAGTGGGAAAATTAACAAGATAATTGATATAGGGGTAGATTTCACACCATAGAGACAATTGCTTTCTTGAAGAAGACCCTAGTACAATCAACACATTTCACATGACCTATTAAAATCATAACTCTTGTTTGAAAATGAAGGATAAATGAAGTAAGGATGATACTATCACTTGGCTTCATTATTCATCACTCACACACTAAGAAAAAAAGTTCATAACTTAGAATTAGACTTGTATTCAATGTTTAAATACAAAGTGTAATGTCATTCTATCAGGTCACAATATAGGTTTGCCATACTAGTTGTGGTCTCTTTGGCTTAGTTATAGGTCACATTATAGCTTTGATTAGGGTAATGTGGTAGATAAGACATTCTTAAGTTCCTCTTGAAAGTTTGAAACCTGATGGACTACTTTTAATCCCTCTTAAAAGGTTAAAACCAACATAATCTATGCCCAGTCATTGACTTCCTTATTTGGCCTCTATCTCAATCCGTACAGAGGCTGTATGTGCACCTTTTGATCCTTGATACTTCTTTGAGGGTTGGGTTTCTTTCTCAAAACCATAAGTTTATCATCATTTATCTTTCATTCACCTTGAAATCTCAAAGGCAATGTAAACACATGAGTTTATGACCACTACCTAATAATCCTATTGTAAGTGCAAAGTTTGCCATGTGTATGGGCAGGGTGTGGGCCTAGAAGGTCATTACATCCAAGAATATCTTCCCTCATGACATTTTTTTCAAGAATTTATTTTGAACCATTTTGAATTAGTCACCCTTCTATGTCATAGCTTAGGACCCTCAATATTAAGTGTAGGGTGAACTTTCCTTCAAAATCCTATAGGTTTCACTATCAAGTTTTAGTGTTTTTTTAGTCAACTTTGAATCTCTAAAGGATCTCTTTTCCTTTATCCTTATCTCTTCAAACTTTTTGCATTCCTTGTCCATACTAGGGACAACAAGCCTAAACCTTAAAAGGGCATTGAAATTTCCTCAATCCATCTAATATGATTCTTTCAAAAATTAAGAGATTCTTTGTTTAGTAGTTTTAGGACAGACAGTCCTAAGCTAGTCCTTACTTCCTATACATGGTTTGACACCTTGCCCTACCATATTTCTATCCTAATATGCATTGACAAAACCTTATTGACATATTAATATCTACCAACATATCAATCACTCTCATTTATTCATACAATTTCCTATAGGTATCTTGCTTAGCCACCTATAGGTGTCCATTGGCACGCTCTACATAGGCAAGATATGGATATGATAGGAATATGTCAAGGAAGGGCCTCCAAAACCATGTAAGAGAATTAATGAACATTTGAGACATGTTATTCATCAAAACACATATGGGACCATCTTCAATACTAAAATTATAATTTAGAGTACATTTGTAAATATATATGTTGACTATCAAGTGCTAACAATGAGGAGAAGTTTAACTTGAGCATTGTTTTGGCATGTTGAAGCTTTAATACTTTTTAAATAATCTAAGAATATATCTTTTATGGTTTATACATCTAAAACAACCTTCATGTTCTCATCCCAATGTAGAAAATCCCTTTAAGACACTTGTAGGTGCTCAAGAAGCTAGCAGTTTACAAATCATCCAAGCTTAGAAGAGGTTATTTTGACATTTTATGATCTTTATACAATAATTGGGATTAATAATCCATGGATAAGTCATTAGAAACATGAAAAAACATAAAATCCATCAAAGCCAAATAAAAGAATCAGAAACAGGCTCAAAAGGAGACCCCTCGTGGTTGTAAAGGCATAAAAAGATGCCTAAAGTGTTAGAAATTATTTATAATGGAGGAGAAACCAAATTTAAAATTATTGATATTAATGTGAAGTATACTCAGATTAATATCGACCTCCAAGACCATTCTTCCCAACTCCAACTGTATAGTCCACACCAAATGATTGAACTTGACCTTCCTTGGCTTACAAAGATAAAATAGAGGAATCAAGAGAAAAATTGAACTTTTTGACATAATATTTTTAAAAAAAGAGTGTAAAAGAGTGTGCAGAGGTGAAGAGGCATTCTACCCATGTTTTTAGCTACACGTGAGATCATCCATTTCGTAGAAGTGCCCAAAAGGGCCTTAAATTAAGGAGAAACTCCCCTTTTATACATATAACTATATTTTTAACTAAAATTTACAACTTTTTAACTAATACTGACCTCTTCCACATTGATATTTAGTTTTATGATAAATATTCTAACTCCACCATCTGTACAAGTCGTTTAATAGGTTAAAAATGTGGCCAAATGACCCTTTTTACACATGAAAACTAACAAGTGACCAATTTATGACTTTTAGACACATTGAAATAAATAAAAGACAATATTATGACATTTCAAAAATAAATTAAGCCTTTGACTAAGTTTGACTAGATTTGACCAAGGTTGACTTTAGTTGACTAGCCTAGTACAAGGAGGATGGGCTTCAACAAGGACTAGGGGAAGGATAAGTGAGACATATAGGAAAATAAGAGAACCCATGAGACACATGAAACCTTACTAAAGGGTCCATAATAGTATGGATTGACCTAATTTGACTAGAAGTCAAATTTGGCCAATAGTCAGTATAAGAGGATTGAAATATAAAATCCAAAATGTCTTGTCAGACTAAGTAAGGTTTGTGAGAAAGGAGGAGAATAGATTGGTTTGTCAGACCAATAGTTATCATGTGTGATTGTTATAATTTTGATGTAATTTTCTCTAAGAATGCTTTAAGATCATAATCATTCATTGTAAGACCTTAATAATGTTCCTATAGATGTCAAAATTTTGAGGTTCTATGACTATGTCCTTAGACCAATTGATAATTCTGAGTAATATACTTGCAGATAAGGGTTTGAGCATTTTTGCTTTGAGTTATGAGGTCTATTTCACATGGTGATGACTCTGAGGTTATCAGGCTTCTTTATATATTTTTTTGTTTCCATGGTTGTTTGGAAAATTTGTGTTTATGATTCAATTATTTTTGACAAACTTTTTGGGTATACACAGAGCTAATATGAATTATTATAATGATATGCTCCAAGCAGTTATTTGAGATAAAAAGTGTTATGGATCCTAGATCAGATTTGAAGAGGTCTATTGGGATGACATATGGTGTGTTTCTTCCATAATACCTAAAGGAGAGATAAGGCCTATTTAAGAAAGGACAGATCTAAAGGGACTCAAAGAACATTTGATCCATGTCTATGAAGTGTTATGAGATCCATTCCATGGTCGACCTAAGAGGATAAGAGTGCATGGCTGATGAAAAAGGATATGAAAAAGAAAATTCTTGTATATATACTAATCAAGTTTAGGCCTAATAAGTGAAGTAGAGAGTGTAGATCTGAAGCGAAGAAGAAGAGGATTGTGTGAGCTTACATAGGTGGTGAAACATATCAAATAAATGATATAAATTAGTCATATACATCTAAAGGGCTTCATAATAGTTTCAAGACATAGAAAGGCTAATTGAGTGAAATAGTTAATGGATAGTTTTTCCTTGTGTGAGAGGCATATTTGACTGTGATAGAGCAAAATAAGACCATCATAAATTATAATAAAGAAACAAGATCAAGGTGGATAGTTTCAGAGTGTTGATTGAGTGGGTGTTTGATCAACAAGGGGGTTATAGCCTTCTAGCAAGTTGGTGCTTGGTAAATTCAATTTGGTGCATGATAAATCTATGGGTTGGTGATAAACTAAATTTGATTACTGGTTTTATATGACATGTTGTCAAAGCTATGTTTCAATGTGTTTTATTCCCCTTGAGGGTTTCTCACATACATATTGTGCTCATGTGTTTCATATTCTTATAGATTAGTAATTATGCTTACTAAAAATGAACATGCCTGTCTAAAAGATCTATGATTTTTTAAGTAATATTGGTTGATGTATTGAAGACTAATCCATATACCAAATACAATAGTTCTCTTCTCACTTTTTTTTATTGCATCTTACAATATAAACTCTTTATTATATAGGTATGGTAATTTGTGCATTATAAATAACCTTTTGCAACCACCACATTAATGGGTCAAATCTCTCTAAAGGTCATTAAATATATTTTATTATTTATTTACACAAGGATAAATTCATGAGAAAAAATAAAATATATTATTTTTTAACCAATATAATATAATGTGTTAAGGGTACATAAATATCACCACTTAACCATTAATTGTTCTAATAAAAGTGAGATAAAAAAATTTAAATTGGTATTATGAATCCTCCTCATGCTTTTAAAAATATATGTGATGCATCAATACACTGATATATCCTCTTAGGCCAAAGAAAGATCAAACAACCTTCAAGAAAAAATCAAATTTATTAAAGCGGATGGATGTACAAGTGCCAATAATTATGTCACATAAGCGTTTACATCATAATTTGATCAAAAAAGGTTATTGGTTGCTTGAGGAAATCATTTGTTTGCTCATATTTGCATCATTAGGCTCCATATGCAAAAAGAAATAATTTTAAGGGAACAAAATATTTTTTTTGCCTCCCAAATGTCGTACACCACCTTCTCATGATGAAAAAATAATATTAAATTTAAATATGAGGCTCCTTAAAATGGCTTTGTCAAACAATTACATTTGCTCAAACTCTTATTCCATGAAAGAATACATATGCAATGTATATGCACATGATAGATATAAAATGAAATTGAATTAAAAAGTATACACATCTAGATCAATGAACTCATAACACAAGAAATAACATGGAATAACTTATAAAGGTAAAAAAACCCATAAATTAATATTTATTAATAAAGAAACATGTACCTAATATACTCTTTTTAATTTTCACTTCCTCTCAAATGTTTTCACAAAAATATTTACTCACCTGAGAATATTCAATTGTGTGTGTATGTGTGTGTATACACACTGAGAAATATACAATTAATTTTATTTTATTTTAATATTAGTTATATTATTATTTTAAAAAAGAATTTTGAGAAAACTAAGTTAATGTCTAATATTCCGATTTGGAATATTACACATGGTGAGAAGACATCCAGGTCTTAAACTTTATCTTATAGCTTATGTTCGTCCATGCTGTTAGTATATTGACACTTAAAATAATGATTACGGTTATCTTATTTATAAGATTATTATTACTTAGTACTTTCTACACGAAGATTCAAATGAAATCAGCGGTCATTAATTTTAAGTGACATACGTTTTTAAATTTACATTCTTTTGCTTTACAACTTTACCTCAACAAAACATCAAATAACACCTCTCTTGATATAACTTACACCTTTGAAACAGCTGATAATTACTTTCATCTTCTATATCTTTCCTCTTTTTCATATACTTGATTACTAGAAAGGTTTACTTGAGATATTTGATAACATTATGATTTCATCTTTGCTTTCAAATGCAAGGAGGGAAATATTTAACATTTTTTTAATGTTTTTTAATTCATTTTAAATTAAAAAATTATATGATTAGTTTAACTCATTTAACTGATTTTAACATTCTTCGGAACGAATCAACTATTGTGCCTCTTAACCACTAGTTCAGAGGTTGAAGCCCTCCTACTAGCGTGTATAAAGTAACATATTAAGAGCTAAAATCAGCATAGTAAGAGCTAAAAGAATTCTCTCTTACTAGTGGCCATTTTCATAATGTTCTCGCTGTTCTATTACACGCGGAAGGTAAATTATTAAATTGCCGATGACTTCGAATTAAACGTAATTGACGCGGAAGCTAATTTATTTAATTCTGGAGGACTTTGAATTAAATGTAATTGATTCTATGCTTTTACGTTATGGATCATCCATACTGATCTATCATTATTGGCCATTTCCATAATGTTATTGCTCAACTACACGTGGAAGAGATATCTCTCTTACTAATGGCTTGAGAGGACGAATAAATAGGAATTGCATAGTACCATCATTGGACGGGGACATAAATTGACTTTAAATGATATCAAAGTATCTCAACAAATTCAAAATAATATTTTGAATGATGTCAAGTATCTCAACAAATAATATGTCAAAGTATATTAAAATATCTCAATGTATCTTATTAAAAATAAAAATATCAATGTAAAATCGGCATGGTAAGAAAACACATCTCTCAACATATTTAGATATTTCACAATCACAGGGACGGGTACGTAATTGACCTGTTAATTTATTAAATTGCCTTTGAAATCTTATTTTAAAGTTGGAAAGTAAACGTAATTGACTTTGAAATCTTATTTTAAAGTTGTTTTGAATATAGTAAACGACATGTAGAGGATCTTGATAAATTTAATTGATTTGAAATCCAATCTTTATGAAAATTACATTTTAAAGTTTTTTGAAATATTAACGTCAATTTTTTTAAAAATATTTAGATATTTAACAATCACATGGACGGAGACATAATTGTTAATTTATTAAAATATTTTTGAAATTTTATTTTAAAGTTGGAAAGTAAGCATAATTGACTTTGAAATCTTATTTTAAAGTTGTTTTGAATATAGTAAATGATATGTAGAAGATCTGGATAAATTTAATGATTTGAAATTCAATCTTTATTAAAAATAGATATTAAAGTTTTTACAAGTATTATTGTCAAATATTTTTTTAAATATTTAGATATTTCACAATCACAGGGAGGGGTTGTAATTGACTTGTTAATTTATTAAATTATTTTTGAAATCTTATTCTAAAGTTGGAAAGTAAACGTAATTGACTTTGAAATTTTATTTTAAAGTTATTTTTTAATATAATAAACGACATGTAGAAGATCTTGATAAATTTAATTGACTTGAATCCAATCTTTATGAAAATTAGATTTTAAAGTTTTTAGAAATATTAACGTCAAAGATTTTTTTAAATATTTAGATATTTCACAATCACAGGGACGAGGACGTAATTGTTAATTTATTAAATTGCCTTTAAAATTTTATTTTAAAGTTGGAAAGTAAGCATAATTGACTTTGAAATCTTATTTTAAAGTTGTTTTGAATATAGTAAATGATATATAAAGGATCTTGATAAATTTAATGATTTGAAATCCAATTTTTATTAAAAATAGATTTTAAAGTTTTTTTCAATATTATCGTCAAAGATTTTTTTAAATATTTCACAATCACAGGGATGGGGTCGTAATTGACTTGTTAATTTATTAAGTTGTCTTTGAAAGCTTATTTTAAAGTTGGAAAGTAAACGTAATTGACTTTGAAATCTTATTTTAAAGTTGTTTTTTAATATAATAAATGACATGTAGAGGACCTTGATAAATTTAACCGATTTGAAATCCAATCTTTATGAATATTAGATTTTAAAGTTTTTATAAATATTATCATCAAAGATTTTAAATGTATATGATTTAAAATTTTAACTTTTTATAGATTTTATGTGTCTATAATTTATGAAAACTAAAATTTAATATTTAATTAATTTATTTTTAGTTTGAGGAATTATTATTATTATTATTATTATTATTATTATTATTATTATTATTATTATTAATAATAAATGATAGATTATAATTGGTGATCCTAAACATGAAGTTAAAACTACGTACATGCAATTTAATTTTAAAATTAATATGTAAAAATTTATTAAATATATTTTATAATGAGAATGACAAAAATATGATTAAAGATGACGAACATTATTTTATTTTAATATATTTGAATAATAATTAATAATTATTTTTAAAATAAAAAAATTTAAATTTTACAATATTATTTAAATATAAATACTAAAAATATATTTAAAAACTTCTATTAAATTATTTGTTTGAAAAATTAACTTACAATTTTTAATAATAAATATTATTAATATAGAGTATAATTAATCAATTTAATAATGCTTAATAATAATGTACAATACAATTAATAAATTTTAATATTCAATTAAATTCAATTTTTTAATTTATATGAATTTTATTTTTCTTATAACTTTTATCAATAATAATCATTTGAACAATATCATATATAAAATTTTATATTTAAATCTTATTGATTATTCAATCACTATGTAATAAATATAGTCTCTTAAAATATAAATTAATTTTAAAATATCCTCAATCTCATTATTATGTTGGAAACATTTACATAATAAAACACTCATCCTATATATATATATATATATTATACAAGGTGTAGTTGAATTTTATATATATATATATATAATTCAACTACACCTTGTTTTCTTCATTTCACATATTTGACATATCAACATAAACCTACATCTTTAATTCCCACATATACTCCAAATACCAAACACCAAATACCAAATCCCAACGTTATATGTTTAAAAAAAATGATTTGACAAACCAACGCATACTTCATTTCACTTGGACCTTCAAAAAGTAGTAATTTTACAAAACGAGAAACACAAACTCAAAATTAATTAATGTTATCAACTTATAATAAGATTAAAATGATGGGCATATAAGTATTTTGTAAAACACTACCACAAATACCCATAAACTTCATGCACACCCTAGGATCATATGGGTCTGCATATATGTAATTAAAACCAAATTAATTGCATAAAAGGGACGTTGAAAAGCATAAATTATTTATTATATAGTTATTTAGAGAA
>JARHVA010000253.1:6075000-6177500 GCA_037957365.1 Torreya grandis | reverse complement strand
GAAGTGGATAAAAGAAGGAAATCTACCCCTCATCTGGGCATCCTTCAAAAGGATGGGAAGAAAGGGGCTTCAGAGAAAAATGCTAAGAAAGGATGAGAAAATGACCTAGAGAGGATTAAGATGATTGGGGAGAACTTCGTGGAGTCAGGAGCGATTAAGACCCTAGACACCCATTTCTTGACTCCTCCCAAATGATTGTTATCTCTTGGAATGCAAGGGGCTTGAACAGCGGCCCCAGACAAAAAGTTGTTTAGGAATTAGTGCGTAGGCATTCTTTGAATGTTCTCTTTTTGCAAGAGATTAAAGTTTTTGTTGATTGTATGATGACTATGGCACCTAAGATATGGAGGCAAGGCCATTGTCAGTGCGTCGGAGCCCGGGGATCCTTGAGGGGTGTGGTATGCCTTTGGAACCCACGCAAGATCCAACCTGTGTCTTAGTTTTCATTCAAGTCCTCCTTATCTATGGTTTCTTGGTGCATTGAATCAGGGGAATCTATTATTTTCTCTAATGTCTATGCTCTAACAGATTACCGAGGCAAGCTCAAGGTATGGAACAACATTCATGAGGTGCATAGTTTGTCTCCTTATTTGCCTTGGATTTTTGCTGGAGACTTCAATGACATTCTATATTTATCTGAGAAATGGGGAGGGATCATGAAAATTGAGTCCTCTTCTACTTTGCTTGGAGAAAATATCTCGACTCTCAATCTTTTTGACATTAAGCCCAGTAATGGTCGCTTCACGTGGAACAATAAAAGGGTGGGGGATAGCAGTATTGCCGAGTGCCTTGACCGATTCATGGTGTCATGTTTTTGGGTAAGGGGTTGTGGTATTCCAACTCTGAGATACTTGATTGGTGGGGCTCGGATCATTGGCCCATTAAGCTCACTATTTCCTCGGCTAGGATTCCTCAGAGACTGCCTTTTAAATTCTAGCTCATGTGGCTTAGGGATCTATACCTATATGACTGTGTTACTAATTGGTGGAGAAGAGGTAGACTGGGATTTGGAACTACAATGTATACTTTTACCAAGCTCTTACAATTTGTCAAATATCAGCTCAAGTGACAGAATAGACAATGTTTTAGAAACATTCACCAGGAGAAAAATGTGGTGCAAACACAATTGAATGAAGTGACCCAAATGATTAGGGAAGAGGGGGTGTCTAAATTTCTATTAAGAGAGGAAGCTAAAGCTCTTAAAGTGGTAGAGGAATGGGAGTTGAGGGAAGAAATCTTTTGGAAGCAGAAAGTGAGGAATGTTTGGCTTCAAGAGGGGGATAAGAATACTGCATTCTTATTTAACTCAGTAAGAGCCAGGCAACATGGTAATACTATTTCCACATTGGTGACAGATAGGGGGGAGACCATTCATTCCACCCAGGGTATTTGTAATGAGACAGAATTGTATTTTGCTTCTTTATTTTGGGAGGAAGTGTAGGGGGACTTGGTGGCTGAGACCCAGGTTCTTTCTTGTATTCCCTCTTTGGTCTCTTTGGAGATGAATGAGCATCTTATGAGTGCCATTTATATGGAGGAGGTAGAGAGGACAATTTTCCAGATGCAAAAAGGTAAAGCGCCTGGGCTGGATGGATTTTTGATTGAATTTTTCTAGGAGTTTTGGGACATTATAAAATTTGATCTCTTGGCTGTGTTCACAAATCTTAGATGAATAAGCAGATGCTTAGGGCTTTGAATTCGACTTTCCTGGCTCTTATCCCTAAGGGGGAGGGAGCTGATCGGTTAAGTCCATTTCATCCCATTTCCCTTTGCAATGTGATTTATAAAATCATCTCCAAGCTGATTGTGGAAAGATTGAAAAGGTGGCTTACATTGTTTATTTTCAAAGAGCAAAGTGGATTCATGGAAGGGCATCAAATCTTGGATGGCGTAGTGGTGGCTACTGAGGCGATTCATTCGATCGCCAAGTCAAAAGAAAAGGCCATGTTCATTAAGCTAGATATGAGTAAAGCTTATGACAGAGTCCGGTGGTCCTTCCTTAAAAAGGTTCTGAATGCTTTTGGATTTAGTGAGGACTGGATTCATTAGGTCATGAGCTGTGTGAATTTGACCTCCTTCTCAGTTCTAATTAATGGGGAGCATTATGATTTATTTGGAGCTTCTCAAGGCCTACGACAAGGTGATCCCATCTCTGTTTATTTGTTTCTTCTTCTGGTAGAAGGGCTAAGACAGTTGATCAAAAGGAGTGTGGAAGGAGGACTTATTTAGGGCTAGCAGTGGGGTGGAGGTCTCCTAGCACTCTCCCACCTATATTTTGTGGATGATGCAGCTTTGATTGGCATGGCAACTGTAAGAGAGGCATCTAATATGTGTAGAGATCTAGATGTTTATCTTCAGGCATCAGGATAGCTAATTAATGAGGGTAAGTCTTCAAATTATTTCTTCAACACCCCTCTTCCAATTCAATGGAGAATTGCTAATTTATTCAGGTTCCAAATTGGAATTCTTCCTCTGCTCTACCTTGGCACTCCCGTCTCGACTGGGAGATAGTCTAGGGAGACATGGCGGGGCCTTTTGGACAAGTTTCGTGCTAAGGTTAATCATTGGACTCATAGATGGCTATCCTTTTTTGGTCAGGTTTAGTTGCTTCAATTGGTTGTGCAGGTGCTCCCTATATATAGGTGTATGGTCCAGGTAGTGCCGGTGTGTTTTGTGAGAGAACTTGATTCCTTAGCAAGGCAATTTATTTGTGCTGGCAATTTAGCGGTGACTAAATGGAGTATTATTAAATGGGAGATAGTTTTTAGTCCAAAAAAGTTGGGAGGTCTTGGATTAAGACAGTCAATACTCTCTAGTATGGCTTTGGCTGCGAAACTGTATTGGAGATGGTGTGTTGAACCAAACCGACTGTGGGCTAGAATATTATCCCACAAGTATTTCACAGGGGTTCCTCAAAGTGAAACTCCTTGGCATAGTTTGACAGGGAAGGGGTCGGTGATCTGGTCTATGCTCAAGAAAGGGGTTGTGCTCATTAAGCGTGGTTTGTTCTAGATATGCAAAGATGAGATGGAGGCACAGTTTTGGTAGGACTCTTGGAATGGTTTTCTGCCCCTAGCAAATCAATATCCTCAATTAAATATTTTAGTGCAAAGATTTGGGGAAGCTAGCTGGATGAGGGCGAGTGATTTCAAAGAGTTTTCCCGTTAGGGGTAGGTGATGACAGTGAGGTGGAGAACACCAGAGGAATGGCCGATTGTGGGATTGGAAGAGTAGGGTGCTGAACTCCAATCCATTCTTGTTGGATGCATCTATAGTGCCCTTTTAGAAAGGGATGTTCTAGCATGGGCCCCCAATCTGAAGGGATCATACACGGTGGCTTCAAGGTACCAGGCATTGATCTCTCAGCAACTGGAGGGTGGGAGGTGAGTTCCTTGGTGGAAAAAAGTTTGGAATAGTTTCTCTTGGCCGAAGTGTAACTATTTCACCTGGGCCTTGGCATGGAATAAATGCTTGACATGGGATAATATCCGAAAGATAGGATTTGCTGGCCCTTTGAGGTGTGCCTTATGTAGCAGCGAGGAGGAGGATTCTCAACATTTATTCTTTCAATTCCACTTCTCAATGTAATTATGGCATCTTTGATGGGAAGCGTGGAAATGCCAATGCATTCATGCATCCTCTTTGGCTGATTTTTAGGTGAGATTGGGTAGACCGCCCTCAATGGCTTCATTTTTGCATGAGGTATGGTATGCTGGTCCTATTTTCCTTTTATGGCAAGTCTAGCTTGAAAGAAATTGTAGGATTTTCCAAGAAGAAAATTTGGGAATTTAGCAGGTATGGACTAGAATATTGGGCATGGTCTAAGAAACCGTTGGGGTTAAGAGTGAGATTACCCTGCCACTAGCTAAGAGCAATGCTGAGATTATGGAAAGGTTGGGCATTCAAGGAGTTTCTCCAATCTCGGCATGTGTCAAGAGAGGTAGAAAGGTGAAATAGAGAGTGCAAAGGATGGGGAAATGGATGCCACCTCCTGCTGGTTTTCTGAAACTTAATACAGACGGGTCGTCTCTTGGGAATCCAAGCTGGGCTAGTATTGGTGAGCTCGGTAGGGATTCTATTGGTATGGTGGTTTTAATTTTTACAGGAAACAAAGGAGTGCAGACAGTTAACTAGATGGAAGGTTGTGTGATTTTACATGCTTTAAGGAGAGCTTATGATTTAGGTTGGAGGAGAGTGATTTGTGAGGCTGATTCTCAAGTCCTGGTCAATTTGCTTCTTGAGAAGAAGACCTCTGATGTGTGCTGGCAGCTATCATTGATTGTTCAGCAGATTCTTCAGGTTAGTTCTTCTATGGATTCTATGATTTTTGCCCATATTCCTAGGGAATGGAACAAGGCTACCAATTGCCTGGCAAGATGGGGATCAGAAGAATTTGAAGGCCAGAATTTTGATGGGTGGGAGCAGATGCCCTACAAACTTTGCCAAAATTTGGAGAGAATTATTGTGGAGGATGAGAGTGGTATTGGAGCATAATTTTTTTGTCCTTGTGGTTTTTAGTGGTTTTGTTGATTCCTAAGGTGTTGGGCTCAGGTTGTTCTGTACTTTATTATTCTTGGTTTTAATAAAGTTTTTACCCCTCTTTTTTCCAAAAAAAAAATCTATACTCAAGACTAAACCAAAAAATATACCACACACCATCACACAATAAATTGGTTTATAAATCAAATCAAACTAAAAATTCCTTTAACACATTACATCACAACCTAAGTTTTTTAAAGATCATATGAAGAATATATTTCTAAGAAAAGAGAAAACATCTTATAACCAAAAGGGATTTTGAAATGACTATTTCAAATATTGAAAGTTAGTCATTTATAGTTTAGTTAGAGAAGGTAAATTTTATTATATAATTGAATGGTGTGATTACATAGGTTATATAAACCAAGTTAGCTAGACAAAAGTCATCATCATCATAGCAAATATCCATATTTGTAAGGTAGGAGCCCTCATACATTTTACATGCCTCAATCATAAACATGAACTATAGAAGCATTGATTCGAACCTCAGACTAAACTTAGACCTCATTAAAACTTTTACAAACATAAATTGTATAACTTATGAATCAGGGAAATCATTATATGATCTGTTTAAACAAAAATATACTTGGCCGTTTGGATATAGTCCTATCAATGAAATAAAAAATATGTGATCATTCACCAATGTGTGTTAAGAATCAAAATTTAAAAGGTCATGCAAAATAAATTCTAATAGTCAATAGTTATTGTGATGATGACTCATATGAAAATCATTATCACTTAATTCAAAAATCACATCCAAAAAAAAATATAAATAATGCTCCACAATAATATTCCCCATTGATTAAAAATTACAACAATTCATATTATACCACCAGAAGACACATTTGTACATTTTAATAGGCTCTTGAGATTTATATTCCAATTATAACTTATATGTAGACCCCTAATGAGCCTCAGATCATTTTTGAGTGTAATGTTCAAACTAAAAGTATATAACTATTGTATTTTAAAAATTGAATTCAAATTTTTATAAATACATACCAATACTACATACAGAGAAAGAATCTTAATCCCCCAAAACCCAAGACAAAGATTTAAAACATATATGCATTTTTTTAAATTTGAAATAATATATTTTTAGTGCATGATTTTTGAAAAGTATTCTCAATCAAACTAGGTGGATGATTTTAGGTCAAATGAATCATATAAATATTTAAATTTAGTCACGTCCACTTTGACATATAGTCCTTTAATTTCATTTTGGTCTTGCACGGACATCAAAAAAAAATTATATCTTCATTTGATATTAAAATCAAAAGCCACAAACAAAAATGAAAGTAGAAAATAAAGATGAACCGTCCTACTATTGGGTTTTTTATTTGTGAAATTTTGGATGAAAAAAACTAAATAGTAATGCTAATGCAAAATCCCACAAACGCATCTATAAATGGCAAACTTCTCAATTTAAATTTAATTTTAAATATGTTGTGTGAACTATTTTATTACTTGTAAAGGTCATGATAAAGTATTTCAACAAGAAACTAGATTGTTTCAATCTGGTCAAATGACAGATCTAGATCATTTTTGTGTCTAGGCCTTATGAATTGGGGCATTATTGCATACTTTATTGATACTTAGATTTAATGATGCTTTAGTTTTATACCTTCCTAATTTAAAGTTTGTGGACTTGATCTTTACATCTAGTTAGCTGCAAGAGGATAATCCATAGCCAAAGATATCCCACATCACACGGTAAAGTCAACAACTTGTGATCAACAAGGCATGAAAAACATTATTTCTAAAAAAAAATTTATATTTTAAGGACATTGTAATAGTTGAGAAGAATATTTTAGAATTTATCCATGATAGCATTGTACATTAGTATTTGAGGATGTCAATAATGTAATATTTAAAATACTTCCATACCTGTGTTCATTGCTACATTGAAAACACTTTTGGTTAAAGGAGTCTAGTATAATTTTATTTATTTCATTTTTAAATATATTTAACATCAAAATAATAACATTAAAATTCAAAATGTTTAAATAACTTATAAATTTATCTTGATAGGATGCATGTATTGTCAAGAAATTTAGGGATTTAACTTTAGCTTGTTAGAAACTTAATGTTTATAGAAGGATTTTTTTAAAATTTAAACTTTATCTCACATATAATTTACATTAAATATAGTGAATTTCAAATTACATTTTATGATCTTCATATTACAATTAATTAAGGACGACCATTGTTTCCATTAAATTTTTTTTGGATAAATAAACTATATGAAAATAAAGTTACAATGCCAAAATCAATGCTCATGATTGTATATCCCCCACAAGATATCCCAAACTAAACCTAAAAAATTGAAATAGAGCATCAACTTACATAAAAATGTGTTTTCATTTTCCCATTCTTTCCCCAATTTTACATTTTTTTCTTGAATGATAAAGAGGTACAGATTGGAGAAGTAGGATTGTAATGCATTTCAGATGCCTCTATTACATCTTATCAACTCAACCAATAAAAATTATATATTTGGATAAAAGAAGACAAATGTTTTGTATCGTATTCCAAAATATAAGGGAGACGGAATACCAAGAAATTTAAAATAATAGAAACCTAGTATGAATAAACCATAGGGAACTCTTTTAATATAAGGCATGAAATTTGGGGATTTTTCAATCTAGTTTATTTGTCAATATAAGATACGCAATTTTATTTCTTTTTCAAACTATCCACGTTCAAAGAAATATGTGTTTTCAACTCAAAACTACCAATAAAAACATAGAGTAAAATAGTACATCATAATTAACTATATTATCCAACATAACTCAAATAAAAGATACTGAAAAACAACTTATGTGGGAATTTTATTGCCAAATAAGATTGTTCGTAATATAGTAAAAATTAAATGATAAGTTTATTCCTAATCATTCATATCAAGATTAAGTTGAATGTTCATGTATTTTCAAGATGTTAAGTTGAGCCTCCCACATAGATTCATAAAATAAGTTCATGTTATAAAACCCAGATTGAAAAATCCCTAAATTTCCCTCCCATAGATGTAAGGTATGAAGCTAAATTTAGATTTTGTTGACAACATATCTACATTAGAAATATTGATTAAAATAAAATATCTTGTGTACATAATTTAAATTGTAAAAATGCATGAACAAAAAACATCTTGATGTGGCTTTGCTTCATGTTTAGCATGTATTGTGACTATACTCATGACGACCATGCTTCCCAACAATAATTAAACATTTGATAAATAAAAATGTAAATCTCATCAACTGTTAATGTCAAATAGACTTTCTTTCTTTTCTTGTTTAAGTGGCTTTATTTATTATTTGTGTTGGCAAAGATAATGTATTAAGATTATGTTTTAATTAACAATTTTTTGTGGTTGTTAATGTTTCATTTTTTAGTGGATGTCCTTTCTCATTTTAGAGAGTATATAACGATTTCATTAATTTTCATACATTATAGTTATAAAGATATAACTATTTATCTCATATTTATTATTTTTGATTTGTTTCTTTTTTTTTTGGTTGAAAATTTAAAAGTTTATTTTATAAATATTAATTGTATTTATTATTTAATTATAAATATTGAGTTTATTTGTTAATAATCTAAAGGTGTCTTAAATGACCAATATTAAAGTCAATTTAATTCTTTAAACAAAATTGACATATTAAATAAGTGAACTAGTTTATTTTGGTTGTAACAATTTATTTAAATCAGACAATACTCACAACCTACTATTCAACTATTTTATTCTAAAATTTGTTTAATATTTTTGTATACTATTTACTAATATACTATGGTTCTAAATTTCTAGCACTATTTTCATTTGCATTAGCCTAAAATTCTATTTTAATCTAAATTTATATTTTGAAAAACAAAATCATAATTTTATATATAAATTTTACTTATTACTTTACTTTTGTTTCAAATAATTATTTTAAAACTTATTTTATTAATTATAAATCAAAAGAAAAAATAAAAATAAAATAAAATAAATAAACAAATAAATAAATCTCACTAAAATTTTATAAATAAAATTTACAAATAATGTGATATAATGAATTTGATCACACAATTCATAAGCTATTAAATTTACAAGAGTGATCTTGTAATGCTCAAACCTAAAACTCATTAGAATATCTCAACATTTGTTTTAATAAAAGTAACAATCCCAATTCAAAGGTTCCATTCTGTGAAATTATAGTGTGATTTCCGTTGAGTGAGGCTCCGAGAGGAAGCACATCTCCACCGGAAAATCACAATTATGTGGTAAAATCGGCATGGTAAGAAAACACATCTCTCACTAAATATTTAGACAGGGACGTAATTGTCTTGTTAATTTATTAAATTACCTTTGAAATCTTATTTTAAAGTTGTTTTGAATATAATAAACGACATGTAGAGTATCTTGATAAATTTAATTGATCTGAAATCCAATCTTTATGAAAATTAGATTTTAAAGTTTCAAAAAATATTATCGTCAAAGAATTTTTTAAATACTTAGATATTTTACAATCACAGGGACGGGAACGTAATTGACTTGTTAATTTATTAAATTGCGGAAGAGTTGGAAAGTAAACGTAATTGACTTTGAAATCTTATTTTAAAATTGTTTTGAATATAATAAACGACATGTAGAGGATCTTGATAAATTTAATGATTTGAAATCCAATCTTTATGAAAATTAGATTTCAAAGTTTTTAGAAATATTATCGTCAAAGATTTTAGATGTATACGATTTAAAATTTTAACTTTTTAAAGATTTTATGTGTTTATTATTTTTGAAAACTTAAATTTAATATTTTTAGTTTGACTTTTATTATTATTATTATTATTATTATTATTATTATTATTATTATTATTATTATTATTATTATTATTATTGATCTTAAACATGAAGTTAAAAATAAGTACATGCAATTTAATTTTAATATCATTTTCTAAAATTTAGTAAATATATTTTATAATGAGAAGAACAAAAATTTGATTAAAGATGACGAATCATATTTTATTTTAATATATTTGAATAATAATTAATAATTATTTTTAAAATTAAAAAAAATAAAATTTTATGATATTATTTAAATATAAATGTTAAAAATATATTTTAAAACTTTTATTAAATTATTTGTTTGAAAAATCAACTTACAATTTTTAATAATAAATATTATTAATATAGAGTATAATTAATCAATTTACTAATGATTAATAATAATGTACAATACAACTAATCAATTTTAATATCTAATTAAATTCAATTTTATAATTTATATTAATTTTATTTTTCTTATTTCTTTAATCAATAATAATCATTTGAACAATATTATATATAAAATTTTATATTTAATCTTACTGATTATTCAATCACTATGTAATAAATATAGTCTCTTAAAATATAAATTGATTTTAAAATATCCTCAATCTCATTGCTATGTTGGAAGCATTTACACAATAAAACACTCATCCTAAATTCATAGTAAAAAAATATTCTTCAAGTACACCTTGTTTTCTTAATTTCTTTTCTTCATTTCACATAATTGACATATCAACATAAACCTACATCTTTAATTCCCACCTATACTCCAAATCCCAAATCGCAACCTTAAAAGTTAAAAAAAAAATGATGTGACAAACCAACGCATACTTCATTTCACTTGGATCTTCCAAAAAGTAATTCCCACACTTGTAATCTTACAAAACCAAAAACACAAACTCAAAATTAATTAAAGTTATCAACTTATAATAAGATTAAAATGATGGGCATATAAGTATTTTGAAATAGTGAACAACACTACCACAAATACCCAAAAACTTCATGCACACCCTAGGATCATATGGGTCTGCATATATGTAATTAAAACCAAATTAATTGCATAAAAAGGACGTTGAAAAGGATAAATTATTTATTATATAGTTATTTCGAGAAAAATGTTTATAACAATAAATATAAATAAATTTAGAGAAAGAGAGTGTATGTGTGCATTATTAGTATAAATATCTTAAATATATATATTTGAAATATATCAAGAGATATCAATATTGAGGTTTTTATTTAGAATTTTTTATATATCATATTGATATGTTGATTCATTACCTTCTTTTATACTTTCTTACCAACTAGGGACAAATTGTATGCATCTAACTAATCAATGTATTAGGCTCAAAAAATAAAATTCAAGGAAAACAAGAAAGGTTCCAAACTCTATCATATGGCTATTATATTACAATTTTCCTTGTTAATTTATCCAAGCAAAAAAAATAAAAAACTCTAAGCGATGCTCAATAGATATCAATTTTAAAATTGATATTTACATGTGACGGTTAAATTGATGTTAAATATAAAAACAAACATAAAAGTGAACAACTTGGTCTATTACCCTCCACCAACTAATACCATTATAAAATGTCTATTGGCATAAATAATTTATATAATAATAACAAAAATTGTATTATATGTGTGTGTTAGGTTGTGGAGCTAAAAGATTCACTGATGCAAACAGGGAAGGAGGTTGCTGAGAGGTTGTTGAGTTGCAGAGCAACCAATGTCGGTCTGATCAACCGACGTCAGTCATATCTAGTGAGCAGAGCAACCGACGTCGGTCGCCTGTGCGATTCTGGAACTGTCAGTTGCACAAATAGTTAGTTAATGAACTGGTTGTTTGCATGTAAAAGGCCAATTATAGTCTTGAAGCTACAGATCTAATTATTGTAATTGGATGTCTAATTATTGTTTGCATGGGATCTATATAATAGACTCATGGGCTGTATTGTAAAGTGTGTTAGTAGAGTTGAGCAGGTCAGCTCCATCTGTGTGTGAAGAGAGCAAGGGTAACTCCTCCTTGTTCCACAGCAGTGCCAAGTGTGGGTGCTGGTTTGGAGAATCAGAAGAGTTCTTCATGTATGTATGATCTCGGTCAGCAGGTGTGCAAGGCCAGGATTGGAGATCTACATGGTAAGTAAGATCATTGATTTGTAGATGTTTGTGTGTGTTTCATCTAGGTTTGCAGGTGTTGAAAAACCAAGTTGATTTGCAGGTGGTAGCAAGATCAGGGAGATCACAACACAACAGGTAGCAAGATCAGGAGGGATCTACTTGGAGTACGTGGTGTACTCGGTCGTGATGTATGTGGAGTACATGTGTAAGTAAGATCATTTGAGTTGCAAGTTGTTTTAAGTTCATGGGAGATCTACTTGAAGTACATGGAGTAATTGTGTACTGGTAGTAGTGATACTGACTAGTGGTACTGGCAGTAGTAGATACTGACTAGTTGGAGGTGAACACCAACTCTGTGTTTGAGTTGTGTGTTGGGACCATAATTGAGAGAGATAACTCTTGAAAGTGAATTACTGTACACTTGGTGTGGGAATCCTGTAAGGTGTGGAAGAGTGTGATGTCTCTTCAATTGTAATTCTTTTCTAGAAGAGTATTAATACAATTGTGTATTGTCTCTCATATTCTGTGTTATTTCTGAATTCTAGTTACTTGTGCATTTTGGTTAAATTCTGTGTTTAGTTGCTCATAAAAAGGTAATCAATTGTGCTTCCTAGATCCTGACAAAGTATTATGTGTTATATATATATATATATATATATATATATATATATATATATATATATATATATATATATATATATATATATATATATATATATATCTGTGTGTGTGTGTGTATGTATGTATGTGTGTGTGTGTGTGTGTGTGTGTGTATATGTATATATATATATATATATATATATATATATATATATATATATATATATATATATATATATATATATAACTAAGTAATTATAAATATATTATAATATAATAAATTAGATAATAGTGAATATTTTATACTATTATTATATATACTAAATATGCCACATTCTATATATAGTAATGTATTATTATTATTATAATATATTTATATATAATATTATAATTATGTTATATTAAAATATATCAACACATATATACATAAGCGAGATTTTGTAAAGCAATGTCATAAGAGCCGATGATAGGGTATTTTAGGTGACATTATACACTACATGTCTTAAAATATCATAAATTAAAGTTGGATTCAAGATAATTATTTGATATTTATGACTTGCACCTATTGCAAAATGGTTCTTAACATGCAAGGTAACAACATATTTGATTAGTTGTTTTCTACTGTCAAGGGTGGAAAAAGATGTTATGATAGTTAATTTTATTATGATAGAGGCCCATATTCAACATACAACATGAATCAATGTTGCAATGTTATTTCCATGGTGATAAGATACCAAGGTCTTATACTTTGGCTTGTAGTTTCTATTCATCCATGCTGCCAGTATATTGACATGTGTAACAATTACACCAGTTATTTTAGTTATGATATTATTATTACTTAAACCTATGTGCATAAAAGGTGAGATAAGATCAAAAGTGATTAGTTTTGAGTGAGACACATTTTCAAATTTACACCTTTTTGTTTTACCACTCTACTTCAAAAAAAGTCAACGCCCTTCCCGACATAACTTACACATTTAAAATAGTGGTTAATTAATTTCATGTTCTATATCTTTTTGCTTTTTCATATGCTTGATTACTAGAAGAATGCACTTGAGATATTTAACATTAAATTTCTTATGAAGAAATATTGTTTTGTTTTTGTGTGTTCAAATGCTGGAAGGAAAATTTTGATTATTTTTTAATGTTTTTTTAATTCTTTTTATATTAAAAAAATTAGTTTAACTCATTTAACTGATTTTAAAATTCTTCTAAATGAATCAACTATTGGTGCCTCTTAACCACAAGTTTAAAGGTTAAAGTCATAATAACTGTGGTTTAATCAAAAAATTGGTAAAACATGAACTATAAAACATAAAGAGCCATTAAAAAACAAAATAAAAAATGGTAGGTAGAGGAGGTTGATGAAAGGGACTATCCAGCTTGTCTAAGGTCAGTTGTTAGTGCCCATAGGATATGTAGTGTCAAGAATGGGATTCCACCGATTTGTTTATAGATTTTCTTTATAATCCTCCACCCATTGAGAGGGGAAATGGAAAGAGATAGGTAAAAAACCATTTTCCTTGGGAGAATCCCCTCAACTATTATAACCATTATGCCCAAGCTAGTCAACCATGTTACCCCATGATGTCGAGAAGGTTGGTATGAATAAAGACAGGAGCTCCACCTACTCCAAGAGTGGTGACATCAAATGCCTAGGCCCTATGCCTAAGAAGGAGATTGGTGGCATGAAGGATTTGTATCTACATGACCAACTATGCATGAAACCCTCCATAGTAATCTAAGAAGTTTTTGGGATACTCCACTTCGAAGCAGACTTTATCCACCTAGACTTGAGTCTAAAGAAAAACATTAGAGATGATAGTAAATTTTTTGATCACCAAAAATTCCATTTCCATAAATTCGTTCTTTAAAATACAATAGTTCATAGATTTCCAAACATGAAACTCAATATTAACATAAAAATATGTAAAAAAATTGTATCTTACATTACCATGGTTGTGTCCTCGAGTAGAACCATTTTCTAGGTACATAATCTTGGAACAATGGATTGAAAAAGGGTATGGATCCATTTCAAGGTTAAATGAGCATGGAGATAAAAATAGAATAAATTTTTAAAGTTCTTAAATTGATTATAAGTAGGGCATTTAGGATTTGAAAAACCCATGTGCTTAAGTTGGTCTTCAATTGGCAGGCCTTGGTCAAGAATGCACTAGATAAAATGTGTTTTTTTGGGATCAATCAGAGATTTCCATAGATTGGCACACGTTTGATAATAGATGGAATATAAAGACATTAATTTCCACTAGTAGTTGAGGGTTTCACTTTAAATATGCTGGGGAACAAAAATATGATACCCAATCTAGGGTTTGTATCAGTACAATGAAATAGGTGTAGGATAATACTAGTATTTACACCATGGGACTATATATTAGATACAAATTTTATGTAGACAAACATCATGTATGAAATTATGAATTTACTAAATTTTATGCACATCATCAGGTTTGATTTGGTGTTTCATTTTCAATATTTCACATGAAATACACCCTTGAGAAACAATGCATAAAATGTCCTTGATGGCATTGATTCCATTCTAAAATTATATAAGACTCTTAATCCAATGAACCATAGCGAATAGGATATTAAAAATATATAGGGTGTGAGACCACTAGATAGAGTGAGAATTAACAAATAGTAATTATAAATCTTTTCCCACCCTAAATGATGTTAGATTTGAGAATATCCTAGGATCTTCATATTATTGTAACAAGAAAGGCACCACCAATACTCATTGGCATAGGATAAATAATAATATTATGTAAATAATTCTTTGGAAATAAAATGCTTCCACACAACCTTCCATGCTTCATTCCCTTCTAGGATTTTGATAATCCATTTCATATGTAGAGCATTTCACACTTTATATTTTTGAAAAATCTATGAGAGGAAGCTTGTGTTCATATACATGATACAATCTAATTGCTTTTTTTGACCAAATCTTTCTACCATCTCATGAAAAAGATATATATATATATATATATATATATATATATATATATATATATATATATATATGACTAACTTGTATTCATTGGTGCATACAACTACCTTTTTTTTCCATGTTAAATTCTATAAATTAGTAACCGATTTTTAAAAATTATATATTTAATTATTTTTACCTGCTACTTCATCTATTTGATTTCAACATTGTATTTTTTAGTTTCTTGATGTCCCAAGTCAAAGAAATTATTAAGAAGTTGATAAAATTTAAGTAAAAGTTATCAAATTCATGCTTTCATATTATGTATACTATTATTTTTTAATAATTTACATTTTATAGATTTATACCTGATCCATAGTCACATGGAATTCAATGATTCTTTGTTCAATTATTTCCCTATCTTATTGAATCATACTATTATTATATTATTATAATTTTAAAATACATTATGAAATATGTAGTTAAATATGAATAATGCTAATTTAAATATAAAAATTCTTTTTAAATTACCTATTACTTCCCATTTTACCTAGTTCTTCAATATGGAAGACTACAACTTTCCATTGTCATACAATTATTTTAAAAAAAATGAATTAAAACTCAGTTTAAATTTCAATAAAAATATCAATCCTAATAAAAACTTATGCACCTTATCATATTAAAAAATTACACTAAAAAATCAAATTATATTTTGTATATATTTCCAGTATAATTGGAAAAGCTGGTTGCATTAAGGTTTCTCCTCCATGATCATTTAAGAATGTCACATTGAAAAAAATTAGGACAATCAATATTCAAAAATTAAGAAAGTAATGAAATTAATCAGTTAAATTTCATACTCACCAAAACATTTTGTAAATAAAAAATTGCCTTGTTATTTCTCTATAAAAACTCACTTTATAGTGTCATGTTAATTTTTTTTTACAAAATACAAATCCTTATAAACAATTAAATCTATACTCAAGACTAAACCAAAAAATATACCACACACCATCACACATTAAATTAGTTTATAAATCAAATCAATCTACAAATTCCATTAACACATTATATCACAACTTGATTTTTTTTAAGCTCATATGAAGAATAGCTTTCTAAGAAAAGAGAAAACATCTTATAACAAAAAGGGAATTTGAAATGACTATTTAAGATATTGAAAGTTAGTAATTTATAGTGTAGTTAGAGAAGGTAAATTTTATTATATAATTGAATGGTGTCCTTACATAGGTTATATAAACCATGTTAGCTAAACAAAAGTCATCCTCATCATCATCATAATAGATATCCATATTTGTAAGGTAGGATCCATCATAAATTTTCCATGCCTCAATAATAAACATGAACTATAAAAGCATTGATTCGAACCTCAGACTAGACTTAGACCTCATTAAACCTTTTAAAAACATAAATTGTATAACTTATGAATTAGGGAAATCATTATATGATTTGTTTAAATAAAAATATACTTGGCCACTTGGATATAGTCCTATCAATGAAATAAAAAATATGTGATCATTCACCAATGTATGTTAAGAATGAAAAGTTAAAAGGTCATGAAAAATAAAATTCTCATAGTCAATAGTTATTGTGATGATGACTCATATGAAAATCATTATCACTCAATTCAAAAATCACATCCAATAAAAAAGGTATAAATAATACTCCACCATAATATTCCCCATTGATTAAAAATTACAACAATTCATATTATACGACTAGAAGACACAGTTGTAGATTTCTATAGGCTCTTGAGCTTTAGATTCCAATTACAACTTATATAGTATACCCTAATGAGCCTCAAATCATTTTTGAGTGTAGTGTTCAAACTAAAACTATACAACTATTTTATTTTAAAAATTAACTTCAAAGTTTTTATAAATACATACCAATACTACATACAGAGAAAGAATATTAATCCCCCAAAACCCAACACAAAGATTTAAAACATATATGCATTTTTTTTCAATTTGAAATAGTATATTTGTAGTGCATGATTTTTTAAAAGTATTCTCAATCAAACTAGGTAGATAATTTGAGGTTGAATGAATCATATAAATATTTAAATTTAGTCATGTCCACTTTGACATATAGTCCTTTAATTCCATTTTGGTCTTACACGGACATCAAAAACCATTTATATCTTCATTTGATATTAAAATCAAAAGCCACAAACAAAAATGAAAGTAGAAAATAAAGATGAACCATCCTACTATTGGGTTTTTTATTTGTAAAATTTTGGATGAAAAAACTAAATAGTAATGCTAATGCAAAATACCACAAACACATCTATAATTGGGAGACTTCTCAATTTAAATTTAATATTAAATTGTTGGAAATATTGTCACTGATGTCAAAGGTCTAGCATTATTGGTGATAAATACCCCATTTCATTTAATGTTGTTTATAATAAATATATCTTGGCTAATATGAGTTAATATTTATTTAATATTAATGAATATATTTTTATTTGTATATGAGACAAAAGAAGGGCCCATGGAGAAGTCAAAGAGCCATGGGATAAAGACAAAATAAGGATGGCATGCATTTTCCCATGAAGAGTCATCTTGGGGAATTCCAAGAGTCACCAAGTGAAGAAGAAAGAGGAAGGGTGCAATTTATCATGAAGGGACACTTTAAAGAATAAGAAAAGTCACCAAGATGAGGACAAAAGAGGGAAGGACGTTTTTGATCATGAAAGGTCACCACATGACTTTTCAAAGGAAAGAATATGAAGGGTCATACAAGTTTGGCACCATTTTCCATGAGGATTGAAGGGTCACAAAGGGGGAAGGCCAACGGTAATTTGGAAAGCTATAAATAAAGGCTTGAGAAGCCATTTGTGACATGAAAAATAGAGGTTGATTTGATATTGTACTATCTATCTTAAAAGAGCAATTGCGAGAGATGAATATGATTTCTATTTGTTATATCTAGCTTAGAAGAGAAAAGTTGAGAGAGAGGAAAGAGATGTTATATTGAACTATCATTTGTTGAGATAACAACATTGAGAGATAAGTGTGTGCTATACACAAAGGGTTTGGTGCTCCTGTGGGTTGGTGCTCACGAATAGTAGCTGGGTTGGTGCTCAGCAAAGGGGTTTGGTGCTCTTGTGGGGTGGTGCTCATGAATAATAGCTAGGTTGGTTCTTAGCAAAGGGGTTTGGTGCTCCTACAAGTTTTTGCTTGAAAATATTGTCTGGGTTGGTGCTCATTCATACACTTGATATTGTTCTCCATGGTTTTTCCCACATTGGGTTTCCATGTTATATATGGTGTCTCTCTCTATCTTTTGTGGTGTTTATTTTTTTGAGTTTTATTGCGTATATTGAATGTTTGATTAAGTGGAATTTGGTTTTAAAAAATATTAATAAGATATATGATATATTGATTCACCCCCCCCTCTCAGTATATCCCATGCTCAACAATTGGTATCAGAGCAGGTTCCTTATTGAAAAATTTTTACAACTTGAAGGTAGATCAATGAAGCACAAGATGGAAATACATAAAGGTGCCTCTACAAGCAAAAGAATAGTTGATCAAGAAGATGAAGAGGATGAAGCCAAAGTGAATATGGAAGGAGAACTCATGTGTGCCTTAGAAGAGTTGAAAGTTGTTGAAAAGAAAAATTTAAGATTGAAGCATCAAATTGAGAAAAATGAAAAGGAGTCAAAGGAGATAATTGAAGATCTAATGGCATAGTTGGAAATATCAAGAAAATAATGTGAAAGGTATGTTACTGAAATTACCTCTTTAAAAGAAGATATTGAGAAAGCAATCAATAATAAAATAGTCAATGATTCAAAATTTTAGAATAGCACTAATATGCTAAATAAGATATTAGAAAGCCAAAATGCAATATCAGATAAGACAGGTATTGGTTTTGAAAAGAAGAAGAGATATGTTGAAGCTCTTACGAATAAAGAAACAAGAAGGGAAGAAGTGAAGAATACATAGGACAAAGAAGGCTGGAAGGAACAAAGATATAAAAGGCAATCAGGTTAGAAATTCACAAATAGGTCCTATTTTTATGGTTACTATTTTTATGATAATGGATATGGTCATAAGAAATTAAAATGTAGAAAAAGAGCTAAAAATCTCAAAAATAAGAAAAAGGAAGGTCATGTAGAGTCAAGCAGAAGTTATAACTCTTTTGCTCCTCTATCAAGCTTTGATGAAGAGACCATAATTTGTTATAAGTGTAACAACTTCAGACACATAGCTCAGTATTGTAGAAGTGTGTTTGAGTTAGTCAAGAAGGATTAGATTTTCATGGCTCCATTCATCAAGAAAAAGGTTCAGACATGGCAGAAGAAACAATTTGAATGTTTTATGTTGGTCTAGATAGCTTTGCATGCAAGAAATGAAGAAAAGCAATGGTTTATTGATAACAGATGTTTGAGGCACATGACAGGAGACAAGAGCAAGTTTATAACCTTGAATAAGATCAATGGTGGCACAGTGAAATTTGGGGACAATACTACTGCCAAAATTGGCAAAAAAGGTACACTAAGTTTAGATAATAGTAGAACTAAAATTGAAAATGTTTTATATGTAGAAGGTCATAAGCATAATATTTTGAGTGTAAGTCAAATGTGTGATCAGGGGCATACACTAAAGTTTTATGCAAAAGGTTGTGAAATTAGAAGAAAAGATTCAGATGTATTGATTGCAGATGCTCAGAGAATAGGTAATAACTTATATATGATATCAGACATCAAAGGTCAAAAATGTTGTTTGAGTTAGATTGAAGAAAGTTGTCTATGGCACAGGAGAATGGGGCACATAAATTTTGAAAATCATGTCAAATTTTTTAAAAAGCAAGCAGTCAAGAATCTTCAAAAGATCACAAAGCCATCTAACATGCTTTGTCGACCTTGTCAGCATGGGAAGCAGGCTAGAAGGCAGTTCAAAATAAAAGAGTACTCGACGACTCAGATGCTAGAGCTTGTTCACACTGATCTATGTGGACCTATGAGGACTCAAAGTACTCAAGGTGATAAATATTTCATGTTGGTTATTGATGATTTTTCATGTATGACTTGGATAATTTTTTTAAAGAAAAAATTAGAAGCTGTTAGACAATTCAAAGCATTCAAAGCATTAGTTGAGAATGAAACTAATCTGAAGATTAAGTGTCTAAGATCAGATCAAGGAGGAGAATTTATGTCAGATTAATTTATTGAGTTTTGTGAAGATCATGGAATAAAGAGACAGTATTCAGCAACCAAAACTCCACAACAAAATGGAGTAGTTGAACGAAAAAATAGAATAGTTCAGGAGATGGTGAGGACAATGCTAAATGAATCCAAGATAGAAAATAAATATTGGAGAGAGGTAGTTGGTATGGTAGTGCATATTAAGAATAGAGCTTTATTAAGAGTAAACAATGACAAGACTCCTTATGAGCTATGGAAAGACAAACTAGCAATAGTTCATTATTTCAGAGTTTTTAGTAGCAAATGCTTCATAAAGAGAACTAATGAAAAACTTGGTAAGTTTGAATCCAGAGTAGATGAAGGTATATTTCTTGGTTATTCTTGCAAAAGTAAAGCTTATAAATGTTATAACAAAAGAACCAAGAAAATTGTTGAAAGTGCAAGTGTCAGGATAGAAGAAGATGGAACACAAAAGAGCAGTGATCCAATAGACATTCCTAAAATCATTGAAGAGGAAGGCTTTGAAGAATTAGATGAAGATGAGGAAAATGAGAAAGAGAAAAAGGGCACCAAGACTCCATCTAAATATGTTCAAAAAAATTGTAATGAAAGTGGCATCATCAGGGACATAAAATAAGGAATTTGCACTAGAAGAATGATGGTAAGTGAATCTGAACAAGTTAATTTCTCTTTGTTATCTAAAATTCAGCCTAGAAATTTTTTAGAAGCTAGACATGATGAGCATTGGGTTAGGGCTATGGATGAAGAATTAGATCAGATAGAAAAGAATGATACTTGGGAATTAGTGCCTAAACCAAAAAATCACAATGTGATAGGAACAAAATGGGTTTATAGAAATAAGTTGAATGAAAATGGAGAAGTAACCAAAAATAAAGCAAGATTAGTATGTAAAGGATATGCTCAGATTGAGGGAATAGATTTTGAAGAAACTTTTGCACTAGTAGCAAGGTTAGAGGCTATTAGAATGTTTATTGCATATGTTGTATTTACAAATTTCAAAGTGTTTCAAGTGGATGTCAAATCTGCCTTCCTAAATGGGAATCTTGAAGAAGAGGTCTACATTGAGCAGCCTGAGGGGTTTATTCTCTTGAATATTAGTAATCATGTATGTAGATTGAAGAAATCATTGTATGGATTAAAATAAGCTCCCAGAGCTTGGTATGCAAGACTTGATAAGTACTTGCAAGATCATGGATTCAAGAGAGGATTTGCTGATAGTAATCTTTACATCAAACAAAAAGTGAGCATCAATTGATTGTTGTGGTATATGTTGATTATATCATTTTTGGAGGAAATATTGAAAAGATGAAAAAAGAATTTTATGATAGAATGCAAAAAGAATTTGAGATGTCTATGCTTGGAAAATTATCATTTTTTTTAGGATTACAAAAATTTCAATCAAATAAAGGAATTTTTATATCTCAAAGTAAATATGCCAAGGAAATGTTGAAGAAATTTGGTTTTGAGGATTGTGTACCATTTGGCACACCTATGTGTATAGGAAATAAGGTGAGCAAGGATGTAGATTCACCTGTTACACATCAATATTTGTATAGATTTATGATTGGTAGTCTTTTATATTTGATAGCATCGAGACCAGACATCATGCATGCAATAGGTATGGTTGCAAGATATCAGTCATCTCCAAGAGATAGTCATGTTCAATTTGTGAAAAGAATATTTAGATATATCAAGGGGACATTGGATTATGGATTATGGTATCCCACAGGTAAAGATTTTACTTTACTTGCTTATATAGATTTAGATTGGGTAGGGTGCTTAGATGATAGAAAGAGTACAAGTGGAGGAGCTTTCTTCCTTGGTGATAGCTTAGTATCATGGCTAAGCAAGAAGCAGAACTCAGTATCACTTTCTACAGCTAAAGCAAAATATATTGTAGAAGTATTTTGTTGTCCTCAAGTGCTTTAGATGAAGCAAAATTTGGAAGATATCAAGGTAAATTATGATGAACCTATTTCCTTTTTTTGTGATAAGACAAGTGCTATAAATATTTTGAAAAATCTAGTAATGCATTTAAGAACAAAACATATTCCCATTAGATATCACTTCTTGAGAGAGCAGGTTGTAGATCAACGGGTTAAGATGGAATATATTAGTGTTATAGAGCAGATTGCAGACATTTTAACAAAGGCACTACCAAAAGACACATTTGAGTATCTATGACACAAGTTGGGAGTAATTTCCTTTACTTCTTGTCATTGACGTTCAACATCAGTTGAAGGGGAGCTAAGTGTTAGCTCCAAGTAGGCCCTTTGCCATTGATGTCAAATGGCAATAATAACAGGTATAGGTATAGGTGCAAAAAATAGGTACAAGGAATAGGTACAAGTTGCTACAATAAGGGGGAGTTATTATATGTTTTCGGATGATAGTATGTGCAGGTGACAGGATGTGGCAGTTTCAAGATTGAGGTTGCCATCAATGACAAAGGGGGAGATTGTTGTAAATATTGTCATTGATGTCAAAGGTCTAGCATTATTGGTGATAAAGGCCCCATTGTATTTAATGTTGTTTGTAATAAATATATCTTGGCTAATATGAGTTAATATTTATTTAATATTAATGAATATAGTTTTGGTTGCATATGAGACAAAAGAAGGGCCCATGAAGAAGTCAAAGAGCCATGGGATAAAGACAAAAGAAGGATGGGATGCATTTTCCCATGAAGAGTCATCTTGGGGAATTCCAAGAGTCACCAAGTGAAGACAAAAGAAGAAGGGCACAATTTCTCATGAAGGGACACTTTAAAGAATAGGAAAAGTCACCAAGATGAGGACAAAAGAGGGAAGGACATTTTTGACCATGAAGGGTCACCACATGAATTTTCAAAGGAAAGAATATGAAGGTTCATACAAGTTTGGCACCATTTTCTATCAAGATTGAAGGGTCACAAAGGGGGAAGGCCAAAGGTCATTTGGAAAGCTATAAATAAAGGCTTGAGAAGCCATTTGTAACATGAGAAATAGAGGTTGATTTGATATTGTAATATCTATCTTAGAAAATCAATTGTGAGAGATGAATATGATTTGTATTTGTTATATCTATCTTAGAAGAGCAAAGGTGAGAGAGAGAAAAGAGATGTTGTATTGAACTATCATTTGTTGAGATAGCAACATTGAGAGATAGGTGTGTGGTATACACAAAGGGGTTGGTGCTCCTGTGGGTTGGTGCTCATGAATAGTAGTTGGGTTAGTGCTTGGCAAAGGGTTTTGGTGCTCCTGTGGGTTAGTGCTCATGAATAGTAGTTGGGTTGGTGCTCGGCAAAGGGGTTTGGTGCTCTTGCAATTTTGTGCTTGTGAATATTGTTTGGGTTGGTGCTCATTCACATACTTGAGATTGTTCTCTGTGGTTTTTCCCACATTGGGTTTCCATGTTTTATCTAGTGTCTCTCTCTATCTTATGTAGTGTTTATTTGTTTGAGTTTTATTGCATATCTTGAATGTTTGATTAAGTGGAATTTGGTTAAAGAAAAGATTATTAAGATATATGATATACTGATTCACCCATCCTCTCAGTATATTCTGTGGTTAACATGAATATGTTGTGTAAACTATTTTATGACTTGAAAAGGTCATGATAAAGTATTTCAACAAGAAACTAGATTGTTTCAATCTAGTCAAATGATAGATCTAGATCATTTTTGTGTCTAGGCCTTATGAATTGGGGCATTATTGCATATTTTATTGATACTTAGATTTACTGATGCTTGAGTTTTCTACCTTCCTAATCTAAAGTTTGTGGACTTGGTCTTTACATCTAGCTACCTGCAAGAGGATAATCCATAGCCAAAGATATCCCACATCACATGGTAAAGTCAAAAACTTGTGATCAAAAAGGCATGAAAAACATTATTTAAAAAAAAAAATTGAATGTTTAAGGATGTTGCAATAGTTGAGAAGAATATTGTATAATATATCCATGATAGCATTATACGTTAGTATTCGAGGATGTCAATAATTTAATATTTAAAAGACTTGCATACTTGTGTTCATTGCTACATTGAAAACACTTTTGGTTAAAGGAGTCTCTAGTAGAATTTTATTTATTTCATTTTTTAATATATTAAACATAAAAATAATTACATTCAAATTTAAAATGTTTAAAGAACTTATAAATTTATCTTGATAGGACGCATGTATTGTCAAGAAATTTAGGGATTTAACTTTAGCTTGTTAGAAACTGAATGTTTATAGGAGTTTTTTGAAATTTAAAATTTATCTCACATATAATTCACACCTATAATTTAAATTAAATATATTGAATTCAAATTACATTTTATGATATTCATATTACAATTAAATAAGGACAACCATTGTTTCCATTAAAAATTGTTTGGGTAAGTAAACTATATGAAAATAAAGTTACAATGCCAAAATCAATGATCATGATTGTATATCCCTCCACAAGATATCCCAAAATAAACCTGAAAATTGAAACACATACATCAATTTGCATAAAAATTTGTTTTCATTTTCCCATTCCTTCCCTAATTTTCCATTTTTTCCTTGAATGATAAAGAGGTAGAGATTGGAGGAGTAGGATTGTACTAAATTTCAGATGCCTCTATTATATCTTATCAACTCAACCAACAAAAAATATCTATTTGGATAAAAGAAGACAATTTTTTTGTATCATATACCAAAAAATAAGGTAGACAAAATAGCAAGAAATTTAAAATAATAGAAACCTATTAGGAATAAACCATAGGGAACTCTATTAATATAAGGCATGAAATTTGGGCCTTTTTCAATATAGTTTATTCATCAATATAAGATATGCAAGTTTATTTATTTTTCAAACTATCCACGTTCAAAGAACTGTGTTTTCAAATCAAAACTACCAATAAAAACATAGAGGAAAATAGTACCTCATAATTAACTATATTATCCAACATAACTCATAATAAAAGATACTGAACAACAACCTATGTGGGAATTTTATTGCCAAATAAGAGTGTTCATAATATAGTAAAAATGAAATGATAATTTTATTCCTAATCATTAATGGCAAGATTAAGTTGAATGTTAATGTATTTTCAAGATGTTAAGTTGAGCCTCCCACATAGATTCATAAAATAAGTTTATGTTATAAAACACAGATTGAAAATTCCCTAAATTTCCCTCCCATGTAAGGTATGAAGCTAAATTCCTCATGTTTAATGAAAAGATGATCAAATTTATTCTATAGTTTAGATCAGATCTTGGAAAGGAAATAATCTAGACCTGATTGTTTTGCTTACATGAAAGGAGGTCATGTTAGTTTTATGGAGATTAAATCTTAATGATACCATGGTAAGGATATACAAAGAAGCAACATAGATTCTAGGGGTAATTTCAAAGTATAATAATCACCATTTGGTTAAAATTATTATTTATTTGTTTTTAAAATGGTTAATTATGTAAAAATATGTACTGATCAATTATCCCATGTTTTATACAATTTCTTATATTTATGCTTATAATCACCATATAATATATATTTTAACCTATTTTAAGACATAATTTATCCATCATTACTATACATATATGACTCTAATTTACATTAAAATTATAAGAGATATGTATTTATTATTTTGAAGCACCACTTATATATATTTTCATTGTCATAGGAAATAGTGAACCTAACCATTTTTTTAGATGATCACAAACACAACAAATTTTTAATTAGGATTTAATTTCACAAAATAGTGACTATGGATTTATTTTTATTTACACCAAACTTAGTAAAACATTAAAATAAAGGTAAAAGGTTTTTAATTTTGGATGTTTGTGATATAAGATAGGGTTTTATTTCTAACTTCACTACGATGGCGTAGAGTGGCTGACCTAGATGGTGAAGAATGTAAAAAATTGACCTTTTGCATGGATTTTGGCATGATATTTGTTGTCTCTTTTGTGATGCACTATTCAAGTATAACAACATTATTTGGATTGGAAGCTCAAAAATTTATTGTCCCCATATTCAATTTGAAACCTCAATAGATGTTTAGCATGGGAGAGAACGGTATGCCACCCATTTATTGGGTCTAGTAGCTAGAGTAAGTCTATGTTTTTATTTGGGTTGTTTTAGATGATGGGTAGCCCTAGTATTCTCTAAATAATAAAATTTGTGATTATTGAGGGTACATTAAATGGTTAGAGCATACATTTCCTTTTCCACATAGTTTGTATTTCTAGGCATGTTCGTTTGTTTCCTTCGGTCTAAAACTTGCTTCGGCATTGATTTTTTTATCCTCTCTTTCTTTATGAAAACATTCCTTTCAAAATGGAAAGGATATGATTTTTGTTTGATGGTAATTTGATTTGAAAATTCATATGTAAGTTGGAATTTTAATAGCCCTTAATGTGGATAGATGAGTTCATTTGCTGATTATATTACTTTGATATATATGTTTGCCTTATGGGTATTCCAATTTAAGGATATTTTCCTTATATATATCGTGGTAATGGCCATTCAAGATAAAAATATATCCTTGAAAATTATGATGTAATTATATGTGGAAAATTATGATGAATGTGAAAGATTCATGAAGGTATTTTTTTATTTTTACATTTTTATATATTCTTATGCATATATGCGAATATATTCATAAGTGTATATACACTTATTATTGTATGACATGTTTGTTGATTCTAAACATTCTTAATATGGTTTCATGACATAAAATGTTTGATTTTTATACTTTTTATGGTTCTTCACTTATTGAGCATGTTGATATGATATCTTTTTTTAAGGATCTTGGCATTTGCTTATACTAGCTTACAATGTACTCTAGAAAATTTTGAGATGAACACATTGTTTAAATATTTCATGTGTGTCTATTGTTACCTATCATATGAGCTATGTTGGAACCTCTACTTAATGGTTTTCATTATGAGTTTTGCAATGAATTAGTATTTTCTCTTGGAGTTTTAACATTTGTAAATGGAATGTAATTTTCAATGTATGTTCACTCTATGTAGATTTTTTTATATTAATATGTATCTAATGGCATCTATATTTATCTTGAAAGTGAAAAAGTTTTTAAAAAAAAATGCATATAATGAAAATAGCTTTAAAAGTAACTTAGAAATATATGGATCTATAATTGATCTAAAATTGTATTTTTATAGTGGCATGAATACGAATAAAAAGAAATTTAAATGACTTTGAATAATAAAAACAACTTCTTGTAGAAAATATATTCAAATATATTTATTATTCAATAATAGAGTCAATGTTTGTACTTCTATTATCTTAGAAAAAGTTTTAGTAAGATTGTGATTTTTTTTGGAGCATATATATTTTTTGGGTTCCCTTCAACCTTATACATGCAATAAATATGAATGTAATCCCTTGTAAGGTATTGATTCAACACCTTTTTATGACCCTTTTCATGACCAATTTCTTATTAAGTGTTTTAATTCTTATGATATCATGCATGTGTGTGTACAACTAATGCATTATTTAATTTTTGGATGGAAATAAAATCATTATGGCATGACATAGAGATAATAAATGCATAAGTACAACCACACATTCTTGGTTGGAAATGAAAACATTAATGGCATCAACAAAGTCATTAAATGGATAAGTACAACCATAAAACCATTTTTGTATTATTCTTTTCCAAAATATTGATACATAATGTATTAATTTTTAGTAACATTAAATAGGCCTAGATTCAATTTAAAGAATGACACTCAAAACTTCTAGGGTTTGTGACATCTGAGCGATCAAAGTTTAGGGGAATAAATTGGCCATTGGTGAATATATGGATTTGAAGAGGTATGAAGGTATAATATACCACTACATGTGTTCAAATAGTGTTATCAATGGTAAAAAATGAGGGTATGGGGAAATTATGTGAGAAATAGTCCAGTATAATATCCATTTTGGGTTGTGATGACAGTGAAGGGTTGTTAGGATGTGGGGCTAATACATTGATCCTATGTTAGGAGAATAATGATGTATTGAAATAAAACATTACACCCTCCTATATCCTTACCCATCTAAAAATTTGGCCAAATTTACATGGATTAGGTTTCAATGTTTTTACCTACATGGGCTAAGATCTGAGGTGTTTAGTGGCATGGATGGGGATTTAGTACATGATAGATAAGAATATAACTTCTAACGAGGGTGCAAGTAGGAAAAAAAACTAGAGGAATTTTATGATAAGTCCTAGAGTTTGACTAAGGATGACAAAAGACCCATATCCCAACAAGAGTCATTTCACCACTATAATTCCTACTAGGGTATTAAAATAGAATATATATAAAATATTTAAATCCATTGGTTTGAATTAGAACTTGGTTGAATAGGCCTAGAGTGAATATTTTTGAATGTTTAATATTTTAGGGCAATGCCAAAAAACACAAATCATTGATCAAGGATATAAAATCTAGGTTTGAAATCCTACACAAAAAAAAAAAAGCAAGTATGTAGAAAAGAGATTATATATAACTCTGAAGTATGGTAGGATGTATGCAAATAAAATTATAAAACAAAAATAATTTATAAGTCTAATAAAATTAAAATAGGTAAGATGCCCAGAGAGGAAAAGATTAGATATCATATAATGGTTTTTTTCCTCATTGGGAAATCCACTAGCCTTCAACTACATATGAAAGATCTTATCACTGATCTAAATTGAATTCTATAGCATAAATATAATGGATTAAAATAGATCATTAATGTCTTCATTTTGAGGGAAAACAAATTGAGTATATTTCTCCTTTTTGGATTATGACATAGATAAGAACTCCACCATTTTTATGGTATTGAGACTTTGGGGTAGAGATGTGGGTGTTGGTATGCCATCTTCCTCTAAAAAAAAGTCTTTCAAGGAAGTAGACAATAAATTAACTACAAAACTAATTGATCTAAATTCTTCTTCCATTCATAGTTCCTATATTATGGAGCTTGCATAAGAGATTTCAAATTGGTTAATAATAGGGGAAGACATGCTCCAATATAATTGGGTCTTAAAACAAGAGGCATTCATTTACATATTTAATGGATTTTATCTAAATGCATTAGCTTTGTTTTAATGCATTCATTCTATTTGGACAAAGTATTGTGAGTTATATCTTTAATCCAAGGGATTCTCCATCATCATTATTTCTGTTGAGGAAGCCTATCATTGAGTATTTGTAGATGGACCTTGATTCTATAAAATTGTGGGACTCTATATCACTCAGTTTTTATAATTTAACCAAAATTTAAAACCAGTTGCCAAAATGTCATTCTGGGTGGAGCTACCTGATCTCCTTCTTAATCTTTCTGGTGTGTTCTAATAGATAGGAAATTCCTTGGAAATATTTATCAAAGGTGATACTACAATATCAACAATAAGATTATGCACTTTTTCTTACATATGCATGGTGATAGATCTCAACAAGGGTCTACCAGATAATGCAATCATTAAATGTATAAAATAACAACATTTTTTGACATATGATTTTGAGAATACCACCTTTTAGTGTCGTATCAATAAGCTTCCTACACATATTCACATAACATATCCGTAAGCTAGCATACATCCTTTAAAAAGGGTTAAAATAACATTTAAAATACAGATTTATCTAGAGTAAGATGATGTTGAGGAAGAAGAGAATCAAGTGGAGTAAGAATTACTAAACTTGGGGAATTATATGGCCAAATAGAGGAATTTGCCCCTACCTTATTAGAAGGATTAGAATATCCAAATACCTCTACGAGGATTTATCTAAATTAGAATCCACTAGGGGTAATGAAGGTGGTTCATATGTCAAATAAATTTGATAGTAATAAGGAGCTATTGAATTTTCTAATCATACAACTCCTGTATATATTGATTATTAGAACTAAAATATGAAAATAGTCACGATTGAGCTCTCTCATGGAGTGTTGTAGGATGTCAAGAAAAATTAAAGGTAAAAAGGGTAGGCTATAAGATTATTTGTGACATTATTCCCATTAGCATCTAGAGGTTGAACTATCTAGTATATTTTTAGATGTTAACCTCACTATGCTATGTAGTCTATTTCCTTGATTCGATAAGCTTTATGTTATTTATCACTCCTAGGGTGATTTATATTAGGAGGTCATATCTCTTTATTTTTTCCCTTTTTATTTGGAATGATGTTGAGCATCTATATAATGTAGTTTATGATTTTTATTAATAAAAAGTTAAATTTTTTTTGGGTAAAATACTTGGTTGTAAATGACAAGAATAGAGGCATTTAAGAGAGTCATTAAATGTATAGGACTAATTTTGGCCCATAGAATTTATTTAAATATGTTTTAACATTTGTTTTTGTGGGTTCATATTTCATATTAATAGCATCATTGAAACACTCAAGATAAAGACAAAAATCACCATTCATATTCATGATAGCTTATACTTTAGTTGTATAATATTACCGAGATAGTTAGAGTTTTATTTTATATCACATAGCTCATTTGAATCCTCATTATTGTCTTATATTAAGTATCATTTTTCAGTGAAAAAAAGTTACTCCTTGATATTCATAGATCCATGATATTTTTATGTTGTTTTGGTTTGGAAAATCTGAGAAAATGATGATAAGATTGGCAAACAAAAGGCATTTCTCTTTTTCTATTTTTCACTCATTGTATCAATAATCATTCTAGGATCTTGGTAGCTTAAGAATAGTGTAATTTAAAATTATAGTTTTATGGTTGTAATACATTATTTCAAGTCTTTAATTTCAAAAAATCCATCATTTATTTTTTGTTGTAAAGACCTAATTATTATGAGCCTTCGAGCTTGATGATTGTTGATCTGATGGAAAAGTTTGATATGATGAAGGAGGTGACTATAAGCGATGGAGATAGAGTAGGGGTCATCATAGGAAAATCTCCTTCGATGATATCAGTCCTCTTCCATTGGATGAGAGAATAAATGGAGCTACATTTCATATGGTAATTGGATATTTTAGATTTTCATTTAAGTAGAAACCACTATTGGTAGATAGTCGGGAGAAGAGATCCAATGACTCTAATAATACAGACAATCTAGATAAGAGTGTTAGAGGATTGGCCATTGGACACTATTTAATGTCGAATGGAGTAGCTTTAATGTAGTGTTAAAGGATTTCAAGTCTAGATCGAAGGCCACTAGTTAAACCCCAATACATACATGTTAGAATCTATGGAATACATAGGGTTTGGGATAACAAGCTGAGGTCGGGCCTGCAAGAGGATGGAAATCGGGGAAGGCTGAGCTCATGAGTTTTGAGTTAAGCACATAGTACAAAAGATCATTTGTAGAAGATGTGGGAGGAAAACAAATCTCCCCTATGATTCCAACCAAGGAAACCCCTATTATTATGTTTGAAAAATAACAAATTGAAGTTATTGTTGAGAGGGAAGAATGGCTAATGAAGAACGGACTGATTTTTAAATTTGAATGGTTTTACCTAACTTTGCCAGCATTGCATGAGTGGATTTCAACCCAAAATCAATCTATGATGGAAGGTAAAATAAAGATCCACCCCTATTATAGAGTATTTTTTATTCTAATATTTAATTCAATAGCAGATAAAGAGGCTATATTCAAAGAGAATATTTGGAATTGGGATAACTCTATTATTAATGCCATGGCATCTAAATTTTAATGCCTAGACTAAAATTTTTAATTTTAAACCTCATTGCATTAGGCTACTAAATCTTCCTTACCATTTTTGGAATGATTTGGTGTTTTGTGCCATTATAAATATAATAGAATTTTTTTATAATATTGAGAAATTGACTATTTATAAGGGACACATTTACCTAAATCTTGGTATATATTAATTTTTATAAATGTGTACTTGTTCAACTAGAACTAAGGGTGGGTGAATAATGGATGCAACCTGTGTACTATGAAGGTGTCCCTTTTAGATGTATAAGTTGTTTTAAAATAGGGAATCTTGTAAATGATTTCCCTAGCTTCAAATTCAAGAAGATGGTATCATGGTGGAAAAATGCAGAAATTGAACATATTATAATTCCATCTATGAATGATAGTAGAAGTAATAATGTGTGCTTAGCATAAGAGATATCTTTAGAATTAGAGGAGTAGAATAAAAAATAATGAGACACTATGTTGTGAGGAAAAGATAAAGAATGGGGCCTTTGGTGTTATAATAGATAAGTAATGGAAATGAAGAGATTATATCAGATCTATCAACCCAGACACTATTAGAAATATAAGGCATGTTTGATTTAGATTAAACACAAAATCAAGAGAAATATGTTGAAATCTCTGTAATATCCCCTATTTCCCTTCAATTCTGTAACTGGATATTTTTTTGACTATTTCTCTGTATTTTGATTTTTGATATTTTGCATGAATAAAGATATGATTTTGAAAGATAATTTTAGATAAATAAAAAATAGCAGTATGAACTTATAACTGGCTAATCTAATATCTTATTGTTCATTTTAGAATGATTACAATAATGAATCTCTGTCATGCAAAAAAATAATACAAACATTATCTCAAAACCTGATTCTTATAGTAAACTAGAAATAAACCTTGGATTTGTGTGGCTCAGGTTGCTGTGTCAAAAACACAGTCACCAACATCAGTTATTCTACCACCATCGATTGATATACTGCCGACATCGGTCACTGTCGATCGGCTACTCTACCGATGTCAGTCTGCAGTCAGCCAATGTTGGTCAGTGGGATGCCGATGTCAATTCTTAGGTCCCCTATGGTGCTATCTAACCTGCAATAGAATGGTACATATTTTCATGAATCTGTACAGATCTCATATAGGAGAAAATAGAATCTAGTGCACCTGAACGCTGAACACCTGATCTAAAGATCTCTATCTGTATAATTTTCTAAATCAAAAACTAATGAAATAAATACCTATAAACCTCTGTGATAGCTTCTGTATGAAGTTATCTCTCAAATTGGCAATAGATCAGTTGATCTCTCACAGCTTCTAAATTGCACACACTGAAGAGTGGACGTTCTCCAATGCAACTAGAATCTTGGAACCCTTGGCTCAGACTTCTCAGACAATACTTATAAAAATTCTTCAATATCAATAATCAATAATCATATGAGACTCCCTCCTATGGAAAACCCTTATATCCTCAAAAAGGTGTGCTTACCCTAATTAGGGTTTCATAATTAAGAATTAGGGTTTCTTAATTAAAATATGCCAAATAATTAATATTTAATTAAATCAATCAAATATTAATATCTCCCTCAATACATGTCAGATCCTTGAATCATCTAAAGCTGGTGAATCAGGGAGTGATTCTGCACATGACCATACCAAAACAAGGGTGCTCCACTACATGTCAAATATCCCTAAATAATAGGAGCTCAGGCAAACATGTCTGAAAGAGCTTGAAGAAAATCCAACTATAGAAATTTTGCTAATGGAAGCCAAGCCAATATCCATCAAGACCCTCTATCCATCCTCTCAGCCTATGAGGGTCGCATAATAGGCTAATCATCAAGTTTGAAGATGTCAACTAAAAAGGGAACATGACAATCTGTCCCTCCTAAAATTGCTTGCCCTCAAGCAATCACTGAATGATAAACCAATCAATCCACCTAGATCTCGAATGTAGTCATGATCTACACTAATGTCAATCAACACAAACTCCATGCCATGTCTATCACAACTCTCATCCAATGGCTTCACATCATCCCTAGTACCAAGATAAGGATCCCAACATCCAATCCGTGAACGAAAATCAACTAGCAACTCAAGTCAACTCCTCACTTGAATAATATCTGAATCTGGAATGTGAATGCTATACATACTCATATCATCATCAACATGTGACACGACTGTAATAAAAAGTTGAGTCCCTACCACATGTGCTAACTCTTGAACTGAACTCACCTCAAGACAAAGCTCATCCACATGTCTCTCCTGTATTGGTACCAATGTGGACTCGGCAGCGCACTCTCCCATATCATGTGGTATGAGTCTCTCCATCTGATGAAAAAGCATATTTTTGATTTTGCTGCCCCGTATAGCCTTAAGAATATGTGTCTTCCCACCAACATCAAAATGAACCTCCATGTCCTTAAGATGAAGAGTGACTTCCTCAATGGAATGAAGCCACTTCATACCCAAGACTAAGTCTATATCCCCCATGTTCACCACATAATAATCAGCCTTAAACTCATAGTTGTTCAAGTGCAATGAGAGGTCTCTAATCATCCACTCACACCTAAGAGTGTGACCATTGGCCACCTTAACTCTAATGCCCTCAAAATATTCAATAGTGAGTCCACGCTTCTCCACAAATCTAGCATCTATAAAAATATGTGTGGCTCTTGTATCAAGAAGGGTTATGACCCTCTTTCCTACCAAAACTCCATTGAGTCTGAATGAATCATCTGACTAAATGCTAGATAGGCGTGCCTCCTGTATGTGTAGCTCTAAATCTGCCTCTACCTTAGGCTCTAAAGCCTCTGCCTCTAAATCCTTAGAACTATCCTTCTATTTGGAATCTTTTGATTCTAAATCCTCATAATACGCCCACATCACACGATTTGCCTTGCCCTTAGGCCTCAAAGGGCAATCGTGATTGGCATCATATGGACCTTTGCAGTAGAAGTAAAGCTTTTTCCTGCGTAGATCGTTAAGAGCCTCTCAATCCAAAGGTGGTGCTATTGGGTTTGCATTTGAATCATTCTTAATGCCTGATTTATCTTTGTTGAAATCTAATCCCTTTCTATCTCCATTGGAGCACTTATGGTCCCTGGATGAAGAAGTACCTCTGGAGTTAAATTTACTGGATGGGGCTGCCATCTCCATACTACGTGCCTTCTTCATAGCTATCTGTAATGAAGGAGGATCAAACCCTTTGATCCAACCTCTCAATGGTTCTGTCAATCCCTCCATGAAGAGCACTACAAGTTGTCTCTCTGAAATGTCAGGAACCATGACTGATAACTTCTACAAGTCACCAATGTAAGACTCTAGACTGCCACTTTGGTGCAACTGTGCCAACTCTTACAAATAGGATTCTGGATCCCTCCTGTCAAAATGCTCCACCAGCCTATCCATAAACTCTTGATAAGATGTGATCCGATCATGATGGAGTGTCACCATCCTGTGGTGCCACCAATCGTGAGTTACTCCCTCAAGATGCAGTGTCACATATCTGATAGCATCTCCCTCAACCATCAGATGCAATGTGAGAAATGTGTCTAGCTTACTAATCCAGGCCTGTGCTATCACCTTCCCACTACCGTCAAACATCGCTAGTGTGAGCCTGCACGCAGCATGCTTCAAATCATTATTCTGGTGTCTAGGTCTCCCATCTAGTCAACCTCAATTATGCTCTCTCCTTTGTGTGATGAATTAGTCAAAATTAATCCTCTCTCTGACCTCAGGTGATAATAACTCCCACTCCTCATTTGCTGCCATAAGTGTGTCAGCAAATAGGGGATCTCCTACTACCTCCTCTGGTGGAGCCTCTGGTTCCTCCTAAATAAATGTAGGTCGTGTAGGCCTATCAATTGTCCTAGAATGGGTCAGTTGTGGTCTTTGATTAACAGTAGCACTCCTATTATCTCCTTGCTCCCCATTCTATCTAACGGGTGGGTTCATCCTCTTTACGATAGTAGTGAGTGCCTATATTGCCTGATTCATCTATTGCTGGCCTCCAATGTAGAAGTCTCAAGTGAAACTTCTTGCAAAGATGATATAGACAACTCATTCCAGATGGATGCCCTCATATCCTCTTGAGCCAAATCAACATGTCTAAAAATTGGTGTAGGGCTGCCATCAACCCCTATAGAGACCTCTTGTTTCTCCTTCTTTCCACTTTGTGTTGTGGACCCTTTAACAACGGATGCCATATAACGTGTTGATTTGTCTTCAAATGTAGGGTCTGAAAGAAATTCATTCATCCTCCTCTAGTTCTCAACCAACATATTCAAACATTGTTTCAACTTCTCCATGTCCTTGTCCCACTGTTTTTGAGTACTTGAAGTACCCATGATTTACTAACTAATTCAATGTCTAATCTACCCAATAGGATGGCAAAATTTAGCTCTGATACCACTATAATATCCTCTATTTCCCTTCAATTCTGTAACTAGATATTTTTTTGACTATTTCTCTGTATTTTACTTTTTGATATTTTGCATGAATAAAGATATGATTTTGCAAGATAATTTCAGATAAATAACAAATAGCAATATAAACTTATAACTGGCTAATCTAATATCTTATTATTCATTTCAGAATGATTACAATAATGAATCTCTATCATGCAACAAAATAATACAAACATTATCTGAAAACCTGATTCTTCTAGCAAACTGGAAATAAACCCTGTATCTATGCGGCTCGGGTTGCTGTGTTAAAAACACAGTTGTCAACATTAGTTATTCTACCACCATCAGTCAATATACTGTCCATGTCAGTCACTGTCAGTCAGCTACTCTACCACCGTCGGTTTCCAATCAGCTAATGTCGGTCAGTGGGATGCTGATGTCATTTCTTGGGTCCCCTGTGGCACTGTCTGACCTACGACAGAATGGTACAGATTTGCACGGATCTGTATGGATTCCTTACAGGAGCAAATAGAATCTAGTGCACCTAAATGATGAACACCTGATCTAAAGATCTCTATCTATATAGTTTTTTAAATGAAAAACTAATGAAATAAATACCTGTAAACCTCTGTGATAGCTTCTGTATGAAGTTATCTCTCAAATTGGCAATAGATCAACTGATCTCTCATAGCCTCTAAATTTCACACACTGAAGAGTGGACATTCTCCAATGTAACTAGAATCCTAGAACCCTTGGCTCAGTCTTCTCAGACAATACTTAGCAAAATTCTTCAATATCAATAATCAATAATCATATGAGACTCCCTCCTATGAGAATCCCTTATATCCTCAAAAAGGTGTGCTTTCCCTAATTAGGGTTTCATAATTAAGAATTAGGGTTTCTTAATTAAAATATGCCAAATAATTAATATTTAATTAAATCAATCAAATATTAATATCTCCCTCAATACATGTTGAATCCTTGAATCATCTGAAGCTGGTGAATTAGGGAGTGATTTTGCACATGACCATACCAAAACAAGGGTGCTCCGCTACATGTCAAATATCCCTAAATAATAGGAGCTCAGGAAAATGTGTCTGAAAGAGCCCAAACAAAAGCCAACTGTAGAAATTCTGCTAATCGAAGCCAAGCCAAGCTCCATCAAGACCCTCTATCCATCCTCTTAGCCTACGAGGGTCACATAATAGGCTAATCATCAAGTCTGAAGATGTCAACTAAAAAAGGGACATGACAATCTCCATCCCCATATTGTCTAAACCTAAGGAGGGAGGAGAATGGAAAACTATTAGTAATAGAAAGAAAGGCAAAGGTAAACTAGGTTTGAAACCCATGACTATGTCTCTTAGATCTTACAAATAAAATATCATAGGAGATGCCTAGTTGGTTTTTTTTGTTTTATTTTGGGCAACAACTATTTTTGGATTTTTTTCCATTTGTGTCCATTTTATTGCTACTCTTTTGTTGTTCTTTGGCTGATCTTATTCAGTCTTTGCTTTGTTGCTGAAAATATTATTTATTTGCTAGGTGTGGTCTTGACTTTTTATTTCACTTATAGTGTAAGGGTCCCTAGTTAAAAAAAAAAAAAAACTGCCCTTTATCCTTAATAAAAGAAAATTATTTAATTTTAGATTCATGATTACCCTTTTATATTTATCCAAATTCATAGTCATTGTTTACAATTTTAAAAAAAATTGTGAAAACCCCTAGGTGTGGGTTGGATTTGATCTCCTTAATAAGGATTGCACCTTGTTTGTTTATAGGAATGGATGCATGGGTGTTATATCTAAACCAAAACATGATATTATAAATAGAAGACTATAATATAACTCTTTCCTTAAGATATAGGTATTTATTCCATTTAGTTTTAAAACTCTATTACAAGTAACGATTATATGTAGTACTTACGTTATTTTTATGAATGAAATGAAATTATATTATTGTAAAATAGCTAAGAGAAGTTCATGCATTACATCACATTAACTTTTATGTTTAGCATTATTATACTATTAAAAACAAACCAAAATATAATATTATTAATATGTTTCTTATCTTTACAATAATCAAGAATGGTATGAATTCTTATAGGAATTGGACTTCCTTACCACATTCATAGGTAGAGGATGTAGACTAAATGATAAAACCAAAATATGAAACTAAAGCATATTATTCTTATTCTACCCTAATAGTAAAAATTCAAATGTAACAAGCCACAAGTGGTGGGATAAATACATCTATGCTAGGAAAACTAAGTAAGTTAAATAAAATATAATTACAAATTTATTATTCATCCACACATGGTGAATTAAAAATAAAGGCTATCCTAACACCACACCAACTACCACCCCCCCCTCCCCCTCACCCCCACCCCCTCCCTCGCCTACCATTCAACATAACATCAAATGAATAGGAGATAAATTCTATAAATTCCTCAAATTTATCCCACACAAGTGCCTTAATGAAAACATTTTCATGTTATTGGTCATTCGAGCAATGTTGGAGCTCAATGTTATATTTTTAAACATGTGTTTAGTTAATTCATGAAATATAATATTATGTTAAAGATTCATTACTCTTTAATTATCGACATGGAAGGTTGTTGGATGATAATGTTGTATTCTAAATCCTTCAAATATACAACTTAGTTCAATCACTTAAAAGATAGCTTTTGATGTAGCATGATATTCAGATTATATAGAGGAACTTGAAACATAATTTTGTTTCTTGATATCCAATGATACTAGTCCAGATCCCCAAAAGATATAATTCCTGAAGTGGATTTTTTGACATCATTGTTCTAAACATAAGATGCATTTGAATATCTTGTCAAAAATAAATTATCATTCTTCTTGTATATTAGGATAAAACTAATGGTTCTGATGATGTATCTAAATAATTGATTTGGTTTTTTCTAGTTAAAAAATTAGGCTCTTACATGAACCATGAGAGTTAAATGATAGAATAAATGATGTCTCATATAGTATATGTCAATTAAATGAGACTCATTATCAACTATAGATATAGATTTGCATGACAAAACTTCCCCATCCCACACCAAATGACGTGGGGTTTGAACTTTTACCAAGCCTTCTAAATTATTTACATGGGATGCATGCCCTATACTTTGATAGAAAATGGTGAGATAAGTGTGCTATGAAATCCTATGGATTTCTAGGATTTTTTATTGAGTGGGCAACCTTGATAGATGTAGTGCCTCAATAACATTTTCTGCGCTTCATCTCTTTCCAAACTTTTGATGATCCATTTAACACCAAGAGTAGTCCCATCAAGATTGATGTTAATAAGCCCCAACCCATGAACATATTTAGCATGACAATAGATGACCTAGGAGACTCAATGAAAGTCTTGGTGCCCCTCAGAATTGGGCCATAGAAAGTCTCACAAAATATTTTAAAGCTTGAAATAGGAACCATTAAAAGGGGCCAAACAAGATGAATAGTAAAAGAGTAGTAGTGAGCACCTTAGAATAAATTTGGAACTTTGTAGCTAAATTCAAAGGCTTAGTGATCTAGAATGAGATTTGTTTCTCCACTCTTTGAACAATGTAAAACCACAATTCTATAGGATAGGCTTTGAAATCAAACAAAATGCAAAAAAATTTAAATTGAACCCTCGAAAGGATCCATTTTCAAATATATCCCTCCAACCAAGGAGGTTTGGGTTATAAAGGTTGGCGGTAACATTTGTTGTTATGCCTTTAGATAGATAGACTAGATTTAAGGTAAAACATATCTAAACATTCCATTGCATATTTGATAGATTCTTTATCCTCCTACTAGTGAGGAAGGAATCATCACTAAAATTCCCATTAATTAACTATTGATCTATATTATTCAAATATATCCCTTTGACCAAACCATTAGAATCATAACTCACCAATAGATAACTAAAACCTTTATTAGCCAACCCATAAAACATAGGGGCTAGGGGTCAATCCTGTATGATGGACATGTGGAGATAAATGTGTTGATATTTGGAGATATTGATGGTGATGCAAGCGCTAACATGCTAAAACAATATACTTACATTATGAATAAACTTAGGGCCAAACCCTAGAGTGTATAACATACCTATAATAAAAGGCTACTCTATCTGGTAATAAGGTTTTTCAAAATCAATCTTGATGAACAATGCCTTATGGTTAGATATTTTATCCCATTTCATACCTTCCCATATGAAAATAACAATGTCTAAAACATACTTATGCTAAATGAAACCAATTTTCTCACTTCACATAATTAAGGGAATCAATTGTTTGATTTTGAGTGTTAATGCTTTGGATATGATTTTGTAGGATAGGTGGAGTAAAGTGATGGGTCTCCAATTGGTAATCACCTTAGGTTACCCTGCCTTGGGGATGAATTTGATGTTTATTTAATTAATGAGATGACTTAAAGAATTGGTCAAGATAACTTCAGAATAAACCCTACAGAGATTAGGTCAAATAGTATCTGATAAGGTTTGATATAATTCATAGGGAAAGCCATCAATACCTATGGATTTATCAAATTATATCTTCATAACAACTTCCTTAAGATAATTAATATTGAAAGGTATATCACAATCAACTCTCTAATATTTTGAGAGCTAACAAGAAATCATAAAAAGACATTAACAGAGGGTAACCTCATGAGTAAGATATGATGGTTGCATCATAAAGACACCATGGTATTGATACACAAAGGATTGGAGCATAGTTGGATGTCGTGTAAGCCCATCTAAAGCATTTAGAATTGAGTTGATTTATTTAGTAGCTAGCATTGACCAAAAGAGAGTAAAATATTACTTAGTCATTTTATATCCTACCTTCAACTGATGCATCCTTGCTGGAGTTGATATCATATGGCCTTATAAGCATCTGAAACCTAGAGTAAATTAATTCACATAGAGGCTTGAGTCTAAAAACGTGATTTTAAATGTAAATCTTCTCATTCTTTTGAAAACCTAAGTTCGTCACTATTTTTGGCATTATGAATGCACTACCTGAAAATAACATCTTATTTTCCATAGATCCAAAAAAGGAAGTGGTATGATCTATAGCTTCATACCAACACTCAATCTAGTCTGTGTCCCCTATGGGTCTGGGATCCAAGTTCTAAATCCTATGGATATGCTCTATATCCTCTTCATGTTTGAGATGGGCAGTGTTGAGGTACAACTTGGAACCCTTGGGTTTAACCTAAGGAGAGGCCCATTCTATGTAAAAATAGATGGGATGGTGGTCAAATGGGAAAAATTTTGGAATTATAGACATAGGTCACCCATGAATGAGAGAAAATTAGAAAATATCTTGCTCAACTAACACGCCAGGGTCAAGACACTTGAGGACTTGATCTTCTCTTTGATGAAAGTTACACCATATGAACTTTGGTGAATTTGAATCTCCATTTTTATGATAATTTGGGTCAAAGACCCCAAGTTTATTTCATATGTAAAACCAATCTTCCCATTCTCCTACACAACATCTCATAGGAAGGCAATTTTTTTTGTCTTTCATATATTCGATCATGTTAAAGTCATTACAAGGAATCTAATGAACATCTAAGAGGGAATTAGCAAACCATTTATAAAATAAGGTATATTTCATAGAATCATTGGATGTATACAAATTGAGAAGGATAATTATGTGATTATAAAAGTCAAGAGGATTCCAGACCACCCAATGGGTGTGGTGGGAACCTAAAGAAATGATATTTTGAGACATGTTATGTACTATTAGGGTGACAACTCCCCCATGGCTAAACTCATGATAGGTGGCTTGATAGAGGGCCCCAAGTGAGATAGTGTGAGCTATAGATTGAAAAAAATTAGAAATTTTGATGTCTTACATGTATAAAGATTTCATGTGAGAAAAATGAATACAATTATTCTTGACCATATACTTATAAGTCATATTTGTGAGTCCTCAAACATTCTAAGAAGAAAATTTCATTTGAAAACATCTAAATTCATATCCTTTCCCTCAAAGAGGTTAGAGAGGGTTAAAAAATGATTTAAATCCAAGCCCAAAAGAGAAAATTCTCCAACTCGAAGGTTGGCCTTTTATTTGGTACATAATCCTCCTCTATTAAGGAGAGGCACTACATGAGCAATGCATAATAGCCATATGGTTGAGGGTTACAAGTCACTAATCTGAATCTCAATCATTAAACTGAAAAAGGGGTTTTGACAAAGGAGCTATAGGATTAGGAGATAGAAAAGACACAAATTGAGTAGATGCCTATGGGGATCATGAGATGGGAGGCTAGGTATTAACACATGATGGTGTTAGGGATTTATCGATAGGGGATGAGTAACTTGGAACCAGTGTTGGCTAGTAGATAGTTGACTGAGGTTTAACATTTCCATAGGTAGTATATTTTTTCATGTTAGAAACCATAGCCCACCAATTAGAGTATTGGGGTTTCTTCTTAGATGGATTTTTATCTTGAGGCACTGAAGGAGTGGGGATAATTAGAGGAAATTATCTAATCATGTGGTCCAAACTTAGGCACTTAAGAAAAGTGATGAGAAGGTTAATATAGATCACACACTGACAAAATTGATTACTTCCCTTTTGAATATCGATCATTTATTTAAGCTTTTTGTTGAGGTCTATTTCAAAACATGCTTTTCTAAGGCTGGGTTGCATATAAATTTGGTTTCTCATGGTAGATAAAATATTTTAGAGGCTTGGTAAGCTAGTTGACAGAGTTCAACAGAGGAATATATAAGCCTAGAAATTCTAACCATACTGGTATTTTAAGCTTAGTTTATTTAGAGACTTGGAAGTCTTGAGCCTAGTGGGAAAAAAACTTGGTTATTGCGAATAAACCATGGGACATGATTAACAATGGCTATATAATGTTTAGGTTTTTTTAAAAGAAACAACAAGAACTCGACCCAAAAGGCTCTCTAGAGGAACATGACCCACAAAGTAAGCATCTAGGGTAAATTTTTTAAAATAATGACATACTTTATCAAACTCTGGTAAATCCAAAACCATTTATGGTAGAGTAACATCAGATTCAGAATCAATACCTCATATTAAACCTTCAAGACAAACTTTTGAGCTTGTTTCAAAACCATGACTTCTCTGGTTCATGCATCAAATGATGTAGAAGGGGTGAAAATGGCCATTTAATATAATGTAAGGTGACAAACCATCCAAATACTCAAAATTTATTGAGTATGGATAATTGGTATTTATACAATAAATGTGTTTTATATTATGTAAACAAATATGTAGTGCATAAACAATTTTCAATATTTTTTAAAAATCATTCATTATTTTTTAGGATTTATTTTTTGATTACTTTTTACAATATTTTTAGTTGCCTAGTGAGACATAATATTATACTTTGACCTCAAAACATATATATACACTTTCACTATCAAATAAACTCAATATGATTTGTTTATAAAATCATCCCCATAACAAGGAAAGAGCACAAAAAAGTCATTATTATTAGAATATTAGTATGAGGATATTGACAAAGATGGAAGACTTTCCCAATGAATCGAAAAATGGTAAAAGAAAATGTCTTTATGTATGAATTTGGGGTGATATATGCTTCCTTAACTACATCAATTAAATACCTCCACTTATGGTGCTTCATGAATCAAAACTGGCATTGTCATCACATCTGGGGTAGCAGATAACATCTAGTAACATTTTTTTGGCCTCTGACAATGCTTGGTGAAAAGACCCAACACCCATTAAGGCATCAAGAACGCCCTTCACAAGGTAAAACATGAATCTATTAGAGGTTAATTTTTGTTAATAATAAAAACAAGTATAAAAAAATATCAAATTGATCTTCTTAATCATGTTCCTTGGATTAGGCAAGATTAGAAAATAATAGACAAATAAAAGACATCAAAATAATTACCTTTCTTATGAATATCTATTTCCCATCAATGTACATACATGTTTATACCTAAATATAAAGCTTGGAGTCTTTGTCAATGTCACAATGTAGATGTCGACAACATCTCCCCTTGTACTTTGGAATAATTGATCAAATAGAAGAAAATGAAAGAAATTCTTTGAACGCTTGATGTTTTAAAGTCAACTAAAAATGGTAAAAATTCATTGTATGTTCAATACATAAGAATAATTGTAAATTAACCTTGTATTTATAGATTCCTCAAACTACTCTTGACCATCAGATGACAATCAGGGTGAGTGGATGAGAGTTAGTCAATCATGGTAGGCAAAAATGTAATTAATATTTGGAATTAATAGGCATGGGTTGTAAATTCAAATATTTTATTAATATTTTGTTAATGATTGACAAATTTCATGATGATGTCATCATCCTAATATTTTTCCATGATGTCATGATGATGTCATTAATCTCTTAACCACTTGTCATGAGAGTTGAGGAATAAATGTAATTATCGATTTTAGAAAATAGGAATTTCTAAAATCTATGTAATTTATCATTAGAGGAATATTATGCCAATTAATAAATTTTAGTTAACTTAATGAAAGGTGAACTAGATTTTAAATATTGTTGAACCATTCAACATAATTAATACCAAAACATCTCTTCAACAATCATCATTTTACTTATTAATTATTTTAAGCTGACATTTGTGTACAATGTATTTACCCAATAAGGGATGTCCCAATACATTTTAGAATATGCATGCCAAGTGTGGATAATTTTTTTTGTGTTTTAGTGATTTTTTACATTATATTTAGAACTAAATTCTGATTATAATTTTAAAATGAAAGTGATGATAAAGGAGTGTCTACATTTTGACCAAAAATGAGAAGGAATTGTGAGACATAATAATAGCAATGAATATTTAAAGAATTAAATATTTGCTAAAATGACCACAATAAATATTGAAGAATGATGTGTTCTCATTTTGTTTAATCTCATTCAATTTACTTCTAAAAATAATATCAGTGTCAGGAATTTTTTGAGTATTTATAATTCATTAGCACCAATAAATATAAATTACTCTTGGTAGTTCCCACTACCTTGTAGTTTACTCTATTGTATTTTTGCAAATAAATGATGTCATGAATATTATAAGAACCCTTGATGTTTGAAAACCACCATCACACCACCCTCTTTTTCTAACTATTATACTATCCTACCCTGTCTTACCCTACAAAGAATACCCCTTATTGCATATGTTAAGTATTATTTTATTGTAGATGAATAAATATTGCATACTTAGAATGGGTCTGTATTTTATGCTTTAAATACTAGTATTGTAGTCTTCCATTCATCCCCTTGTAGTTAATTTTTTTTTAGAATTAAGGTTGCAAGCACATACATATCTGTCTCTAGTAGCTTGTATTCAAATTAATGCATTTGTGCCTTCCATGTGACAAACCTTCTTGAGCAGAGTGTACAACTTTGGTTATGCCCTGGTTAGATTTGCTATTTTTCCCCAATAATCCCCATGGACATTTAATTGTAGAATCCATTCATGTGAGGAAGCTACCCCATAGGTCCTTTCACCTTGGTTTAGATAGAGCCAAAAGTAGCAAGGAGCTAACCATACCCTCTATTGGTGCCTTTTAGTCATTTTTTGCATTTGATCCATTCTTGATTGCAAACCCTTTCTCGATGACAATGACACATCAACAGGTTTTTATTCTTTGTTTATCAATTTGTCAAGTGTGCAAGGCTGAATAAAAAAAGTATACAACTAAGAACCATTACACAATATTCAAGCTTTGATATATATATACATACATCAAGAGTTCATTGTAAGGCATGTAGTGTTTTCTTAGTAATTATTTTTTCTTGATTAAGACTTTTAGATTTTAAATTGTCTCACGTGGATTAGAGAAAGTTACAAAGCTTGTATTCTTTTTTATATAGTTTTAAATTAAGTATACTTATGACTACAAAAAGAGATAGTAGTAATAAGAATAAATTCCTCACTCTTTTAAACCTTTTTTTTCATTAGATTTCTCTAAAATAAATCTTGTTTTGTGTAACCTTTTATTTCTTATTGGTTACATTAATTTTTTTGATTTACTTTAATAATAAGTTCCTCTTAATTTGTACTACATATAATTCATTTTTATAAATATTTTATGCAAATATATAAATTTTTCAATCAAATATTGTTAATAACAATTAAAATTCATATTAATGAACTGAGTAATAAAATATTCATAATAATTACATAGAAGGCACATAAAATGTTATTAAAATTTTATATATAAATCTGATGAATAAATAAATACAATATAATAAATTTGATCACACAACCCATAAAATATCAAATTTAAAAGAGTGTTCTTACATCACTTAAACCTAAAACTCATTAAAAGAGTTTTAATCAAACCAATAATTCTATTAATGTATTATACGATCCACCATATTACAATTCCCTCTTGCACTCAAATTTTCCTTACATCCCGTTACCAATATCAATTGTTACCCCTATATATAGAAAGTCCATTATAATTAAAATATTAAAATACCACTATTTTAATCTCTAAGATCTAATACATAAACCCTCACATGAATTAAGAAGAACATATTCAACATCTATAACTGGTTTTGTAGCAGTTGCAGAAGCACAAGTTATATTGTATGTTATCCAAGCATTAATTTTTATTTGAGAGAGTATGCTATTTAGGACATATTATCTCTATGGATGGTATTTCTATAGATTTGGAAAAAATAAAACCCATTATGGAGTGGCCAACACCAAAGAATATGCATGAGGTAAAAAATTTCATAGGATTAGCAGGTTATTATAGGAAGTTAATTCTAAATTTTTCTAAAATAGTTACTCTGATTACCTCTATGCAATAAAATAACCAAATTTATGTCTGGTTAAATAAGTGTGAAGTAGCTTTATAGGAATTGGAAAGAAAACTTACTTCAGCACTAGTGCTAAGAGTTCCTAACCCCAATGGTCAATTTTTAGTGATCACAGATGCATCTAGGGATGGAATTGGAGGAGTCCTTATGAAAAATGGTGTAGTGGTAGATTATGAATAAATTAAGTTGAAACATTATGAGGTGAACTATTCCCTTCATGACCTAGAACCCTACAACAATTATGCATGCCTAAAAAATTTTCAGGTATTACTTGTTGGGAAAACATTTTGAGCTCAACACTGATAACTTGGGACTCAAGTACACCTTCATCCAACTGAATTTGAATGCTTGTTAGAGATGTTAGATAGAGTTATTATGTGATTATTATTTCAATGTGAATTATATCAAAGATGAGGAAAATAAATTAGTTGATGCCCTAAGTTATAGGAGGTATGTAGTAGCCATGGCTACTATCAGGAGTAATTTCAGTGACCAAGTGATAAAATTCTCGCCAAGAGATGAATTTTATGATTAGGTCAAAAAAACATTGTTTGAGAATGATTTGAATCTGATGTATTAAATATTAATAATAGAGAATGATGATCTTTTATAATTCAATGGAAGGATGTATGTGCCAAATCGAGAGAGTCTTAAGAGCATAGTGCTAAAGGAACTACATAATATCCCATATTCAGGACATTCAAGAGTAAGCAAGCTTATGAAAAAGCTTAGACCACTTTATTTTTTGAATGGAAACAATAAAAATGTAGTATACTTTATGTCATGTTGTATGGAATGTTAGGAAGTGAAATCTAAACTTGTACGCCCAGCTATGTTATTATATCCATATGACATACCAAAATGGAAGTGTTAGGTGATTAATATGTATTTTGTCCAAGGTTTACCATTGTCATAGAACATGCATGTTATTATCTTGATTATAGTTGATAAGCTAACCAAGGTGGCTGAGTTTATACCAGGTAATTTGATAAATGATGCACCTACTATTGTAAATAGTTTTGTAAAGGAATTTTATCAGTTGCATGGATTTTCAGAGAAGATCATTTTGGATCATGATTCAAAGATGACTTCTACATTTTGGATAATTCTAAATCTAGCTTTAGGTACACAATTAAACTTTAGCACTACATGTCACCTAGAGACTAATGGTTAGACTGAGTTAATCAGGTGTTAGATGATCTTCTTTATATGCATTGCATGGATCAATAATACAAGTGGGAAGATTATCTTTTATTGGTTGAGTTTGCTTACAAAATTTGATACCAATCAAATTTTAAAATGGAATCATTTGAACTAATTTAGGAAATAAAGTGTAGGACACCAATCAGCTAGGATAGTTTGGAATATAGGGTAGTCTTTGGACATGAGATGCATTTACAAATAGAAGATTAAGTCAGATTAATTGTGTAGAGATTGGTCGAGGTCAATGATGGGTAAAAGAGTTATGTTGATCTGAAAAAAAGAGATAGGTAGTTTTTAGTAGGTGGTAAGGTGTTCTTTCAAGTTAAGAGACATAACATCTTGATAAAATTTGAGAAGTTAATAAAAATTTCACCAAGATATGTAGTACCCTTTGAGGTTTTAGAAGTGGTCATTCTTATAGTGTATAGTCTTATATTACCACCATCCCTAGTTCTATTGCATAATGTCATCCATGTTTCTTATCTTAAAAAGTATATAGTTGATCCTTCACATGTGCTGGATAGGAATGATTTTATGGTCTTAGATCTCGAGGTGCTCTTGATAAAATAAATTAGATTAATTAATTCTTACAAACTTTGTTTACATAATAGAGAGATGTCATAGTGCAAGGTCTTGTGGGACCAATACTTTGAGGATATCGCTACTTTGGAGGACTTTAATGAGTTTTATAGGTAATTTCCATATTTATTTACTTGATTTAATGTTTCATACTATGTTATTTTTATGTTAAATAATGTTTTTAATTTAGACTTAATGTTTTAATATGTGTCATTAGGATGATTACTAGCTTTAGGGGGAAGGATGTCACATCTTGATTCCTTGTTAAGCAAATTTACTTGATTATCCATGTATTTTTATTATTGATAGTTTGATTTGATTAACTAAGATGTGAGTCATATAATGTTATGGGATAGTTGAATGTTTCTTATATTACATGATTGCATTGCTATGAGTTTAGTTATATGGTATATTATTTACATTGTGATCATGTTGATTTTTATTATAGTAGTATTTTATGATATATGTCATGATGTTACGAACTAACTACCTTATTATTGTGAGTTGGATGCATGAGAGATTTATCTCTCAGAGCATGATAGAGGGAGAGAATCATTAGAGAGGGTGACGTAGATGGAGGTGTTGAGGGAAAACAAATAAATGACTACAACCCATGAACACACCACATTAATTTCACTTGTTTTATGCATAATTTGAATTCTTAGTATTAGTATATTTTTTTATGTTGTCTACATTTAGATAAGTGTTTATGCATGTTAGTTATGTGTTAGCTCAGTTTAATGCTTATTATTAATCTCATTTGATTATATTGTGGTACTGTGTGTTTATGTCAATTTATTCATGATCATTGATGTTTTTGTGAGATCATAAATTTGCATGAATAAGTATCTAGTTACTACTGTATGTAGATTAACCATCATGTCTTAATAAAGTTTTATAATATTTTTCTAGTTATTTCTATGATATTTAGGAATATTATTATATGAAATAAACACTTTAACATATATATATATATATATATATATATATATATATATATATATATATATATATATATATATATATATATATATATATATATATATATATATATAAAGATAAGAGAGGTACATAGATAACTTATATAACATAGCAATAACCATGAGTACATTGTTATAATTTGGATTTGAATAATAATGTGTGATTCACCATTTTTTATTAAAAGAATAGTATTGACTTCGTATTAGTCATATTTCTAATAAGACATTATTATTATTAATTTATATTAAGTGATTATTCATTATTAGGTCATATTAATAAGTAATTAGAAAAATAAAATAAAATAATTGTATAATCATTAGTATAAGTATTTCATTATATCATAATTAAAAAAAAGGAAAAAAAAACACAAAAATTAAGTATTGAGATTTTAAGGAGAGTGAATTAGAATAAAATAGTGATTAATAAAGAATGGAAAGGTTTAAAAAAAAATGATGAAATTTAAAGGGGAGTCTTTCAATATAAAAAATATATGCATACAAAAAAAATGAATGAACATGGGGTAGGGAAAATAAGTAAAGAATAGAAGAAGATAAAGGGAGAGAGGAGCATAGATGGGTAATAATTAGAGTAGAAAAATAAGCAAAGTAGAGAAGAGCACAAATGGGAAAAAGGAAGGAGCATGAAGATAATAGAGATCAAGAGGTAGAGAATTTAATGACCATATATTATAGTTCAATTTATGTATACTTATTATCTTAAATTCATAATATAGCCAGCAAAGATCTGTATTTACATTATAATTAATTACATGAAATATGAATCAATGTTATCTCTTAATGGCTAATAATCTATTCCATGATAAGTATTACTTAATTTTACTATAATAGTTAAGCTAATCAGGTATTCTTAAGTATACGATATAACATCCCTTTGTTATAATATTTATATATATGATATATTACATATTTAAATGATCTCCATATATCATCAATTAGCATACATATATCAATGTTATCTAAATAACTAAATGTATAAAAGATAATTATAAGATCACAGTATTTAATGGTAATTTGTGATTAAAAAAATAATAATCAAATACAAGCAGACATTACACCTAAGTGCTTACCTAAATGAACCTACATGTTTTGAATAAGTAGTGAAAGAAGAAAAATGGTGTAACGCCAAGAATGAATAAATATATGAAATAAAAATAAAGAAAACATGGGAGTTAGCTGATTTACCTAAGGGTAAACAAGTGATTGGAGTGAAGTGGGTCTATAAGGCCAAGAACATATCATAAGGCAAAATTGGCAAGTACAAAGCAATGTTGGTTATTAAGGGATAAAAATAATAACCTGGTAGAGACTATGATGAGACTTATTCTCCTATTGCAAGAATGTAAACCATGTGGGTTGTCTTAGTAATAGTTTCCCAACACAAGTGGAAGGTATAATAAATGGATGTGAAATGTACCCTCTTAAATGGAGTACTCAAAGAAGAAGTCTATGATGATAAACCAAATAGATATGAAGTACCAGGAAAAGAAAACAAGGTGTATAGGATAAAGAAATCACTCTATGGGATTAAGAAAGAACTAAAGACTTGATATAGTAAAATTGATTCATAATTCACTACCAATGGTTTCAGCAAAAGCAATAGTGAACCCACACTTTACATCAATGAGATCTATTGTAAGATTTTGATTACTGTATTAAATGTAGATGATTTAACCTTCATGATAAATGATAATGTTTTTATTGGTATGTTTAAAGAATCAGTGAAAAGGGAATTTTAAATAATAGACTTGGATTTGTTAAGGTATTTTATTGGTATAGATGTACAATAGATGGATCATGGCATATTCATCTTTTAGTATAATTATGCTTCAAAAAACTTGAAGAGGTTCAAAATGTTGAACAAAAAGCCTCAACTAACACCAACCACTACAGGTCTCAAATTGAGTAAGGAAGATTGCATTAATGAGGTGAATTCAACTTTATATATGAGCATGGTAGGTAGCCTCATGTATTTGAAAATATCTAGGATTCATATATTGTATGAATTAATTTTGATTTATACAATTATAGAAACACCTAACGATAACCATTTGTAATCAAGTAAGAGAATTCTACGATATGTTAATTGAACTAAGAACTATGGAGTTCCTTATTCTACATCAAGTGATTTTGATCTAGTTGGATATACATATATAGATTGGGAAAGTAGTGTAGATGACAAGAAAAGCACATAAATTTTTGTGTTTCACATGGGTTCAAGAGACATTTCTTGGGAATCCAAGAAGCAATCCATTGTTTCTCTTTCCACAATAGAAGATGAATACATTGCAGAAAAAGTAGCAACATATCAAGTTTGTTTGGCCAAGGAGAGTTTTAGTAGATTTACAGAAGAATCAAACAAATGACATAGTCATATTTTGTGATAACATGTCTTCAATAACATTGATGAGTAATCTAATGTTTCATGGATGAAGCAAGCACATACAAACTTATTATCACCTCATAAGAGAATTGGTTGAAGATGATGAAATGGAATTATCATTCTATAGATCTAAAGATCAATTAATAGACATCTTCATGAAGACACTAGTGAAATGGACCTTCAAGCATTTGGGACAAAATTTAGGAGTAACGGATGTTGTTATATGTAGTGTAATAATTTAAGGGGGAGTGTTGGATGTCATAATTTATTTTATATCTATATTTAATATTTATTTTAGTTGTATCTTTTTAAGAACTTCATAAAATAGTAAATTTGTTTTATCACAGTTTGTAAAAGACCTCTTTATATTGAGGCTCAATGTAAGTATTTAACAATCAATTAATAGAATACAATAGTAGATATTTTGTGTTGCAACACATCTCACACATTTTAAAATAACCATTTTATGGGATCATTCATGGGCATACATGACATGCACAAAGCCCTATTAATCAACAATATCTTGCCTACCTCGATATTATCATTACAAATAAACCCTTACCCAAACCATAGCTTGTAATTTTTATATATACTAACCCAAAAACATCCCAATTTATTTTATATAACCTTGGTTTTTTCCACACTTTATCCTATAGTACCATCTCTAAAAGTGTTTGGATAGGACCTACACATTATAGCTTGTTATGTTTTTCACATAAACGATAGAAATTATTAGTTCACAGTAGCTTCACCTTATCTTCTGAACTTTAATATGCCAACATTAGGTTTGCACTTTAAATAACACAGTGGAGGAGACTAAACTTTACACTTTTATAGGGTAACATTGTCAAGTCTATCAGAAGGTGCATCTAGTTTGAGACTTCATGACTTCCATCCCTAAATAATTCTACAAAATGTTTCATTGAATTTGAGATATAAATGTTAAGATTTAAAATCAAATATGAAAATTTTCACATTTATTCACTATTAAAGATACCATTTACCCATTTAAGAAAGTTTCTAATCCATTTTCTCTAATGGGTGGTTTTAATTATGTGAAAACTAATGCATTACTCTACTGTAAAAAATTTAATAGTTTTACTTCATGTGATGGCTAAGCTGCACATGGGACTTCATTAGATAATTTAGAAATGATAGGTTGAGTTTAAATTGTTTTTATATAGATTAATACATCCTTTTTCCCAGGCAACATGAGCTCTAAAATGTCCAAAAAATTTCATCATCATCAAGTATTAAGAGTCACATACTATAATCACCAAATTTATACAATATGAACACATGAAAAGAGACACCTAATTTATTTGGAGAAGCAAACATCAAATTTCATCATTGATAAAATCACTAAAATTATATATATCACTAGGAAAAAATAGAAATTACATTTTGGATGCAAAGATATTATATCAAAGAATCATAAAATCTGATTTGAAATATTGTATAATCTGGTGTCAGTGTATTATAATAAATATAGTATCATAACAAGATTTTGGTTCTTTAAAAATGATATATGGATTTTGTTCAATTTTTTTTGGAGGTATGACTATTATATTATACTTCTGATGTACTTATAATTGACTATGCATAGTGCTAATAGACATTTGTCCATCTTAGGCCCATTTCTTATCGATTAAGGTAGGGTAATGGGTCTCTATTGTCTTCATTTTAATGATCATGAAGTATCCTCACAATCTATGTTTAACTACATTAATTTCAACATCCTCTTGTTGGACAATAGTTTTGACTTGATCGTAATCTACTAAGATTAATGTTATTGGACTATAACTTAGAGTTGGTCAGCCAATGGCTTCCCATGTGGAGTGAAGCCAAATTAATGGTATTTATAAAGCTAAATAATACATTTGGGATTTCATATCCAACTAAATAGATATATAATCATGAATCCACATCCTAAGGCTTCTTTGTCTTGACATACAAAACTACTTTGTTATCCCTTGTTTGTCCTAATTATTCGCATTCTATAATATTGTGAAGGAGGTTCATGATATTCTGGGATATATCCTCATTGTTTAATGTGTTGAGTATTTTTAATAGATACATCCAAATGGTTGTAATGACCTATTATCATAATATCTAAATAATTTTCCCATTTATTTGACCATCAATAGCAGTGTTATCCTCATCGGAAGTTAGTTGTTGTATCTTCTTGTAATAACTACACAACTTTATGCATTAAATTCTTTTCCATTATAGGGTCAAGATATTTACCCACTATTTTTTTTTAATATTGAGATCTTGAGGCATATATAATAGACTTAACCCTTTTTCAACCCTTTGATTCCTTGTGATGGCTTGCACAAATACATTTTCCTTTGGCTGTGCATTAATCATCTTTATGTTGTACAGTAGCTTCTCTTTTCTTTATTTATAGAACATGGTAGTTTTTCATGTGATGTTGACATTTGATCTTATAATATACATAATCAAATTATGTTTTGGGATTTTTGGGATAGTTCTTCACATAATGATTATATGTACTGCATAGATAACATTGCATGGGCAGCTGATTTTTTTGATTATCATTATTAGAACCTTCTTGATATCCTCCCCAATATCATCCTTTACAGCCTCCTCTATTTTGTTGACATCCACAACCCTAGGATTATTGTCTATTATATCCTACCTACTAATTTATCTATGCATCATATCATCCATAATGATGACAAAAAGAAAATGGGGTGCAATTTGCTTATTGTTATTGAATATTCATATTGTTCCATGGTTGCACATACTAAACCAATAATTAACATGATGGAGATGACATATTATTTTAGATATCTAGGCCTTGTGGCTAGTATAGTGGTGATGATGGCATTTGATATTGTGGAAATTAAGTTACCCATCCTAGACCTCCTTGAGTTACATTGGTCATCTCCACATATGGTCCTAGAATTATTTGCTTGACTACCGGTATCTATTGGGATACAACTATGAAGATGTTATTTTTTTATATATTTATTTAACCCTTGAAATGCATAGTAACTAGTCTCATCATGATTTTTAGATTTTCAAAAATTTTAATAGATTCTATGTGAATTTTGAATATATTGACAAAGGAGACGAAATTTGGATGTATGATGTCCCACTACCCTATATAGTTCACAAAATCTTATTTTGATTGTTGGGAAATTATTTTAATGATGACCCTCATGACAACACTCTATGTACCATAAGCCTAATTAAGGCTTATCATTTTCATGAATCTCATTTATCCTCCTCATAAAAACATCTAACTTATATTCTAATTTTGATCATGTAAAGGGAAGATCTACATAGTCTTTTATGTGCTCAACCCTGAGGGCAATAGATCAAGCAATAAATTTGATGGAGAACTAGGTTTTCAAAATAGTGAACCTTATCCCAGGTCATAAACCTTCTACAAACCAATTTTCCTTATCTTTATCTTCAAGAATAAAATCAATTTTACTCATTATGTTAGAGAACCTGCAATCATATTCTCCAACCATTTCTCTTGATGTTTGTCGAATCTCCTTTAGATTTTGGATCACTTGACTCTAGCATTGTTTACTTTGAATTATGATATCATTCAATATTTGACCTATTTTAAATCTAGGGTATTGATATTTTTTTTCAAATGAACTCCCAAGTTCATCCTCCCAAAGCTCCTATGATTTCATTTTTCTTCACATCATCCAATGTAACCCCTTTTACAACCCATTTCATCTCTTATGTGAATAATTACTATTCTAGATCTAAAAATCCATAATATAGAATTAAAGGTAAAAACATACCTGCATGAAGTGCCATATTTGATTGATTAACAATTACTTTAAGTGTCTGAATACTAGTACCTATAACTAGCAATGTTTGTGCATCGATTGTTGCATAGTTGAGTGATTGTGTAATGGTTACTATGCATATAATATTATTCTCACTATTATTTTTAGGAGTATCCAATAATTATACCTCCTATAGCTTCTCTTTTTCTAATGCCTATTTAGTTTCTATATTAAGCCTTCCAAACTTGTTGGTAATGGAATCAAACTAGCCTGAGTCAACTTATCTCTCTAAAATTTTTATACCATCTATAAATAAAGTGGCCATGGGTGATGAGTATTACTTAAATAAATGATGCTTATTTTCATATTCTTCTTACTTTTAACTTGTACCTCTAATGGTACTACCTTCAAATCTAACTTCTTCCCATGAACTTTCCTTCTTGGTTCTAATGAAAAGACCTTCAGTTAACTTTAACCTAATTATATTTCCTAACTACTCTACCTTAGCATCTCTACTTCCATCATCTTCCTTATCATTTATTCTTTACTCATATTCAATATACCCTTCTCGTTTAACAAAATTTACACCTTATTTCAACAATCTTTCTTCTCCATCATCTTCGCCTTGCATTTTTCTAGCTTTAGCAACATTTACTTTACTTCTAGAACTACTCATAGTTACTTTAGGGCCGATTGTCTTATTCCATATAATTTTTGTCGTATCTTTCTCTCTCAATTACTAAAATTTTCTTTTTTCTCATAGTCTTTTTTCCTTCCATTTTTTAGGATCAATTTCAAGTTACTTTTACTCAATTCCTCATCATCCACTTTCTCTCTCACACACCCCCATGGTGTCCAAAGTGACTACTCAATGTTGGCTAGATTAGGCACCATGGCCTTTTCTAAAACAAACATCTTTATTATCAAGGGTAGTATCTACAAAAACTTCCCTCTAATTCCTTGAACAAAATGATCATGCACAATCTCAAAAGCTATGTATCCTTGTAATGTGAACATATGTGTAATGACATCATGGAGATGAAGCACAAATTTTTAAAACTTATTAAAGCATGGAATTACCTTTTTCCCATTTAATTTAATTATCCATGTAATAATAATGCCTTGAGAAGGCTTGATTTGGCCACAATGGAAACCTAGGTTCTTTGAAAACCTTAAAAAAAGCTAAAATACCTTAAACTCTTAAAACATATTTAAAAAGTTTTAAACCAGCTAACCAAGTGAAAGGAATTTCCTTGATAGACCATGTACCATACTGACACATCATGACATACCCCTAATACCCACTCGAATGATCTTGAAAGCATTGGAATGCATAAAAAAGACACTACCTTAAATAATGATAAAAAGACTAACAAATCATCATTTTAAAACCTCATAAGGTATGGGATGTGTTAGGAACAAGCTATAGAAGCACGAAAATAAATTTTTTTATTATAGGGGTTGACGTTTTGAAGATGAGGAAGATGGATGTTGACTATACAAGGTAGGTATGATGATGAAACACCACATGCAAATTTTGAGAGCTACACCCTAGGCAGATAGTGATGCCATAATACAAACAACAACTATAATAAATTATCTCAATCATAGATTTCCATTATATGGGGAAATATAAAAAATATGCCCCTACACAGACTAATAGACCATTCTCACAAAAAATTCACTACTCTGATACCACTATTGGCAAATTGGAGAGCTGATAAAAAATTAATTCAAGTAATATAGAGCCAAACTATTCATAGAATAATTATTCACACTATATTATATTATTTTCTACATACTTGATATAAAACATTTGGGTATTATATAGACATGGAGGTAGCATAACAACCTCCTAGAAAATAGGATCTAATAACTTGGAATAGTCATGGGTAACAAAAAAATTATGAGAATACATTTCCCAATAATACTAAACAAACTAACATGTTATAATAGGTTTAAAATAATTCAATCCATATAATAATTAATAATTTTATTAAATTCTAACAAATTAATTTCTAGTTAGGAGCAACATGTCTTAGAATAAATATGTTTGTGATTTCCAAAAGGTTAAATATTGAGACATTCTTATTAAGATTAGCAATGATGTTCAACATTAATACATTTTGATTTATGTTACGAATGATTTTTATGATGTTTCCCTATGGATTCAACTATCTATCAATGTTGATGGCCTCAACTTAAGCTCTTGGTAAAGAAATTTACGGTTGATACACATATGAGCATTATAATAATTAATGGATTCAACACATTTTTATATGTATCAAGTGCTAATGATACTATATATTTGTTACAATAATTAATTTATCCTAGACTAAATATAATAAGTTTCTCATGTTGTAGTTACATCTTTGATTGGCATGTAGCATAGATTAGTTAAATATAATAAATAAGGGAGAATAACTTTGAATGCATTTTCAGTTAAAATTGATGTCTAGATTTTTTGATTTTCTATTACATCCAAAGATCCATTTTTGGTGGTATACAATTTCCTTTATGTGCTTATGTGACATTTCATTTTAATATGCGTGTTAATTTGAAACTTTTATTTCCACACATTTTACTACACTTAAAACACAATTATACTTTCTTATCATATGCAAACTTTGATTTCACAATGTTTGGTTCTGGATCTTGTTTCATCTTCCCAAACACTTTATTGCTTCATGGTGACAACTACGCTACATAGAAAATAAAACTATAAACACATTTAGAGTTTTAAAATATTTGGTGAATTTTAGAAGGCACATGGGTTAGACATGCAATAAATGTTGATCAACAACATAAATATAACAAATCTAATAAAGAGGCAAAGTTAATAATCATGTTTAGAGTTTTGGATGAGGTATAACCTCATATATGAAGTGCTAGAATAGCAAAAGATGCTTGTGATAAGCTTAAAATAGATATGAATCAAAGAATTAAAATAAAATCTTGCATATTTAGAGTCAATTTCACACTCTCATGCTCAAATTAGATGAAAAGGTAGAGGAATTCCTTAGTAGGGTTGAAAATTTGTAGGATTCACTTTAATCTTTGGGCAAACTAGTGATAGATGATTCTTTGGTCCCTATAGTCCTTAGAGCACTTCTTCCTGCATATAGTATCTTTGTGACCACTTTGAATGTCTTCGGATGAAAACCAATCTTTGAAGTGTTGGTAAATTTGTTGCAACAAGAGAAAGTTTTGCATAATATAGAGGAACTAGATGACGAGTATACACTCACATAGAATCAAAAGGGGAAGAAACCCATGAAGGGTAAAAATCAATCTCTAAAGAAGAATAATCAACAAAAACAAGGGAATAAATTGTGTTATTCTAGAGCATGTAAAATTTATGAAAGATGAGGACATGACTTAAACCATTTTTGGTACAACACATTTAAAAAATGCTCATCGAGCAAGAAATCCTCTTTCAATAATTCACCACATATAGAAAAGGAGCAACCACAATAACAAAATAGATGGAAATATAAAAATTATATGCCTAACCAACATGGAAATGCTGATAAAGAATATGATTATTCAAATGAGGAATATGGTTTAGATACTCAAATACATGAGTCTACCAATCATCCAAGTGTAATTTACTATGTTGATTCAAGAATAATCAGACACATGATAGGTTGAAAAGAATGGTTTTTTACATTGACAAAAATAAAATCAAAGGGAAATGTATCACTTGGAGATGATACTTCAAATACATTACAAGGCAATGGTGACATCAAAATTCAACTTGGAAACATATATTTCAAAATTTCAAATGTTCTATATGTTCCAAGACATACAAAAATTATATTGTCTATTAATCAACTACATGACCATAATATCATGATTGAATTTTATCACAAAATGGTCAAAAGTTTTACCACATCAAAGACAAGTTGAGGCATTTCAAATTGATTGCCAAACCTTCCAACATTGGAAAAATCTTTCAGCTTGATTTTTTTCAAAATGATCATCAAGCAAATTTGGTCAAAGATACACACATAGGTAATTTATGGCACAAAAGATATGTTAAATTGAGTTATGGTTATTTGGTTAAATTGAGAAAATAGGATATGGTTCTTGGTCTTCACAAACTCAAGAAATATTTTGATATATTTATTAGTTGCTTAGTAGGAAAACAAAGAAGATCTCCCTTTATAAATATTGATTATCAATCACTTGGTAAGTTGGACTTGGTCCACAAAAATATATGCAAACATTTTACTCCTAGTCTCAAAGGGCACAAATACTTTCAGCTTTTGGTTGATGATTACTCATAGAAAATGTGGGTATATTTATTGAATAATAAGGATCAAGATTTTCAAGTCTCCAAAAAATTCAAGGCCATGGTTGAAAATGACACTGGTAGGAAAATCAAGATCCTCTATTCAAATCATGGGGGGGGGATACACCAGTAAAGAATTATCAACCTATATTAGTGTCAATACAATTATTTGGTAATTGAAAACTCCATATTCACCTCAACAGAATGGAGTTACAAAACAACATAACAAATTCATTATGGAATTTTTTTCAAAATGGTTGAGGATTCAAAATTACCTAATACATATTGGTAGAAGCTTGTGGCATTGCAGTCTACTTGTTGAAAAGGTCACCCACTAAAGATCTTGTTGGAATCAAACCATATAAAGCTTAGATAGGGAATAAACCAAAGGTTACTCACCTTCATTTTTTTGTTGCAAGGCATACATAAATGCTCCATAGAAAAAAAATAATAAGTTGGATAAGAAAATAAAATTATGCATTTTTGTGGGATACAATGCAAGGCATAATGGCTCCTTGATCTAGAAATAAAGAAGGTACTAATCAATAGAGATATAGTGTTTGATGAAAAGAGTATAATCAATCCACCTTCTACACATGTAAATGAGAAAGACAAAGGTCTTGTAATAATTTTAGATAGTGATGGTGATGGTGAAAATCAATATAGTCAAACAAGACCTCCAACACCACCACTTATAGCTCAGTGTATGTCTAAGTGGTATACAAGTACTATATGAGATGCTAACTTAAATGGAGTATCAAATACATCTACTTCAAGACTGAGGGCTTGAATTATGGATCAAAAAGACGTTAATATGGCTCTTATTGTTATTTTTCAAAAAACTTATGATCCCTCAATAGTAATAGAAGACATTCAATTAAAAACATGGAAATATGTCATGAATGTAGAATATCAGTCACTAATGAAGAATAACACTTGGTAGTTTATTGATATTCCATTAAGGAAGAATCCTATTGGGTAAAAATGGGTCTTTAATACCAAGTAAAAAGTAGATGTTAATATTGATGAGTACAAGGCAAGGCTTGTTGAAAATGGGTATATTCAAAAATAAAGCATTGACTATGACAAAAGTATTGATCTCATAGCTAAGATAAAGACTATAATAATGGTTTTTGATATGGTTGCACAATTTGGATGAAAATTCCATCAAATGGATGTAAAAGGTTACTACATGACTCAATCTAAAGGATTTGTGGTACCTGATCAGGATTAGAAAGTGTGTAGGATTTTCAAGTCTATATGAGATAAAATAGGCTCCCTAAGCATAGTACATCAAAATATATGAGCATCTCTTACAACATGATTAAATAAGAGTCCATATGATTCTAACCTCTACCTTAAACAAAATAGGGGAGGGGGGAGGTTATTATAGTGATTGTTTATGTCAAAGATCTAGTTATCACTGGTAGCATAGTGAATATGATCAATGTAACTAAGAATTATCTCAAGTGATCATTTGACATGATAGATCTCAGACTGCTAAACTATTAACTTAGTTTGGAGGTATGATAGAAGGAACATTTACATTTTTGATTCATAGATAAAGTATACCAATACATTGATCTATATATTTAGGATGATGGACTACAAGTCTATTACAACTTCTATGGAGATAAGACTTCAATTGTCTCATATAGATCCATCACTAGAAGTCAATACAACTTTTTATTAGTATTTAATTGGGAGTCTCATTTACTTAACATATACTAGGCTAGATATGAACTATGTTGTCAACTACCTTTATTGGTTCATGCAAGAACCAAAGGTGACATATTGGAAGGTAGCAAAGGATTTATTGAAATACATTAGAGGTACAACTGAGTAGGGTCTTGTTAGGAATAAATTTTACATTGAGTGAATTTTTGGTATTTACCATGTGGTAAATAGTAAAAGGTGGATATTTACAGGTTAGTTAGATACTAAATAGTTTTTATAATCATATGGTTAATATGTTAAGTTTATATTGGTTAGAATATTATGTTAGATATATTTTTATATATTATAAAAATATATCATATTTAGGTGTGTGTTTAGGATTCAGGTATGAGATATATTAGGAGAAAATTTATAGGAAATACATTTCCTAAAAATATGTAACATGCCCCAAATGATTTAATCAGAGTGAAATATATTATTATGTGAGGAAAATTTGTCTACATATTGTGTTCAACTCTTTAAATGATATTAATTTGATTTACAACTCTTCAAATACATATCATTGGTATCAGATCAGGTAACCCCTGTGATGGTAAAATGATTTCTTTATAGGGGTAGTTGTCATATAATTTTCTCCACATAATGAGGAGGAATAATTCTACTTGGATCTTTTCTGGATAATAAAGAAGCTAGATTTGGAATCTTTTTCATCTAGAATTACATTATTGGAAGTTTCACATACTTGTAAATCTACTCCAACATCATTTGGTGGTTCACAAAGCCTGAGTGGAACACCTGTGTAGGAAGAGAGACATTAGGTCTTAAAAGCTATTACATAGAATGTTTTGTGGCATCACTTTAATGACATATAAATACATGATTTAATTTCATATGATGTTACACTTGTTAATCCTTTCATACATCAAGACCACGTCAAGATCTTCATCTTCATCACTCAAATATGTGAATGCAAAGCTTTCCCATAACTTGCATTTACTGCATCACTTGATTACTATAAATCTATGATTGTGCATAAGAATATTCAAGATGTTATTTGTATCTAGTGTTTTAAGCATTATATAATCAAATTAGATGCAATATTTGATTAGTACATATGAGTAGATCCAATATTTACCACTATATAACTTGGTAATTAACAAACTCATCCTCTCTGGCTCACACAACTCATTAAGATGCATCTTACCCCCGTATAAGTCTATAGAATAGAATAAGATTAAATTACTATTTCATGACATGCAATGTACACCTACATTCCATCAAAATCCGTTGTTCATTGAATTGTGAAATTTTTGCATTTAAAACTTTTATACTATCAGTTCATTTCATTTCAAGCCCATGTTATTGATGATTTATGTATATAGAGTCACCTTTTGATTTTATTAGTTCTAAATATAGTTTATATGTCAAAAGGTTTAGATTATTTTAATTGAGTATGATTATTTACATTTTACTAGTTATAGATATTTAAAATAAGTTTTAGTGGTCTATGTTTATTATTGTAAATTTGGTATTAGTTTTAGTTTCATGGATTTAGGTAAATATGAGTCATATAAAGTTATTTTTTAATGATGTCATAAGTTAGCGTCAAGTTTATATAGTGTTATAATTCCAAAAGTGTTTAAGCTTTATTTTAGGATTATGGTAAAAAATTGTGAATATAAAATATGTCATAGGGTCCATTCTATCAGTATAGTATTTTTGAGTCAAAGGCATGTTTGTCTTATCATAAGTCTTGTACATTTTTTTAGTGAGTCGGTGTTTGTTAAAATTGTCAAAATATCAAAAGAGCCAAATTTTGTGTTAAGAGATGTCAAAAATGAGTCATTATCAAAATATTGTAAAAAAAAAATGCCTTATGGACACATTATCGCTTGTACACAAGGTTCAAAAATGAGGGTGTTTCAATTTCTATGGAATCAACCAATAAAGAACCTATCAGAACCATCAGAGCATCTCATCAACATATCACCTAAGTGAGTAGAGACATACTAGAACATGGAGGCTACACAGAGGAAGGAGGTTTTTTAGTGACCTCTTGTTAGTCACTAACAATAGGGCTACATCATGTTTTGGTGACATGTGTGGTGTGTGATTTTTTAGTTTTTTTAGTGTGGTAGGTACATTTATTTTTTAGCATGTGTGAAAAATAAATACTTGTACCTATTCATATAATGTAATTGTGTGTAATTCTAAAGCATAATTCCCTGAGGTGAGAACATGTGAAAAGACAAAAATCATCAAGGTAATTCAATTCATGGATCTTGAAAAGGTTTGTGGTAGAGATACAAAAAAATGCCAAGAGGTGAACAATGTTTTGGAAATAGTTAGGAGATTAACTATTGCAAAGATCTCATGACTACCTTATTTATTTATGAAGATGACCCTCAGTGACACGTCCATTGTGGTCACGTAATATAAATTTGGGATGCAATCCTTTGCATACTAGTGGTCATGTGTAACAATTTTACATCAGTATTATGTAGACTTGTGAGTATATGGTGGAATATAGTTTTCTTTGTACCAATTCTTGGAGGTAGATTATGTTCCTATTCATTTCAATGTTTGTGTTAAACCTCTAAAACTATGGGAGGAGTGAGGATATCTAAATAAAGGTCATGAGAAAAATAGGGCATGCTACAAAAGGTGAGTGTACTATAGATAAGAGTGTGAATTTTTTTTTACCACATAAGAAATAAAGGAGGGAATGTTAGGAATAGATTTTACATTGAGTGAAGTTTTTGTATTTACTATGTGGTAAATAATAAATGGTGGATAATTATGGGTTAGGTAAATAGTAAATAATTGTTATAATCATATGGTTAATATGGTAAGTTTGTATTGGTTATAATATTATGTCGTTAGATATATTGTTATATATTATAACATTATATCATATTTAGGTGTGTGCTTAAGATTTGAGTATGAGAGATTTTAGGAGATAAGTTATAGGAAATACATTTCCTATAAATATGTAACATGTCTCAAATGATTTAATCAAAGTGAAATATATTATTGTGTGTGGACAATTTATCTGCATATTATTTTGGGCTCTTTACATGAGAATAATTTGAGTTAAATCTCTTCAAACACCTATCAAGCCTAGAGTTCAAGAATAATGATAAGTTCTTCTTGATAGGATACATGGATGTAGATCATGTAGCTTATATTGATGATAGGAAATCCACTTCTAAATTTTTTTTTTTTCTAGGATCTAGTCCAATTTCATGGGGAAGTAAGAGTCATAATTGTGTTTTTAAATCTTCCACAAAGGAATAATATTGTACTACAACAAGAGTTATCTAAAAAGTGATATAGATACATTGCATTCTTTTAGGACTTGGAATTACATAGACTCAACCTATAGTTCTATATTGTGATAATCAAAGTGTTCTACATCTTGTTCACAATCCAGTGTTTCATGAGATAACCAAGCACATATACGTTCAATTCCATTTCATATGCAAACATGTTAAACAACACAACATACAACTCTAATATTGCCCACTCAAGATCAATGCACATATGTTTTCATGAAGTCACTTGCAGTGATAAGTTTTAGTCATTCATAAATTCTATCTCTACTTCTCTTCAAGCTATGATCAATGAAGGAGTGGAATATTTTAATAATTAACTTATCCTAGCCTATATGTAATAATTGTCTCATGGTGTACTTACACCTTTAATTGACATGTAGCATAGGTTAGATGAGTTTGCCATTTCATATGTGTGGTTAGTTACATTTTGAGACTTAATCCCCTATAGATTACAATATTTAATCTCACTTGTTGATGTATAAATAAACACCTCTTGTACTGCTATAGCTAATGCAATTACTTTTTAGCTTTTAATATTGATACAATGGAGTGACCCTATTGTACATATTATTAAATATTCCATTACATTTTCTAATCGGTTCATTTTCTTCCCTTCTGACACTATGAAATTATTGGTATAATACATTAGGTTCTATGACATGGACAAATTGTGCTAATAAAGTGGTCTAAAATTGATTCTAGCCATTAATGAAGTTTCTATGAAATTTGAGAAATAAGTCATAGCAAACATCTTTGAGATTAAATGGAAGTAATATAAATGCAACATCTTTGTGCTCCTTTTTTAACATTCACAAGGCAAAATTGAAAGATGTAACATGTTCCTTAATTTTTTCACCCTTCATTAGGTATATAATTCGGGAGATACGTTTAAATATTCCTATGTAATCTATGGATATCTCCTTTGAAATTTATTGTGGTTCCACCTAAGGCAACCATGGATGTAAATGATAAAAAATTAAGATTAGTTGGTAAACTTGGCTAAGTCTTATAGATTCTTGGCCTCTCCTTATGACAACTTTGTGTTCTATATAGTTCTAAAGTCTAATGCAATACTAGTCTATAATCAAACATAAATATAATTAGACATGATGGGAAATCCAAATTGGTTACATACCACTTTTTTGAACTATCAAACTAGTGATTTTTGATAAATCATTTTAGCATGATCATTATTTTGATGTATGTTCTAATAACACAACAAATAAGATGGAATGGAAGAAGAGAAACATGTGGTAATTTTAATTTAGTAACCAATGAGATCTTTAAACAATGGGACTTTAACCTTGAGGAAATTAATTTAGTGTCAATATCAGACTGTGGTGGTTGATTATAAAGAAAATAGTTTCATATTTTGGCCCTCTTTCTATCTCTAGCTACTTATAGTAGGCAATTGGTGGCCTCATCAAGGCTTGGTAGTAGACTGAAGTAAGAAACACACATTATAATGGTAGTTTGAACCCCAAAGAACTTTTGGATTGGGAAACTGATATGGAAAATATTATCATTATGAGTCTATGGAGAAACACAAGAAGGAAAAATTTGCATGCACAAAGATGAAGAGTCGTGCCTCTTTTTTGTGGGATCACATGTAGACTAAGAGAATAAAACAAAATAATAATAAAATAATATCATGGTATATAATGCTATTGAAATTGAAGCCTAAAATTTTACCCATGGACTATACATTTAGTTGGTTTAGAAATCTGTAAAATTTGAGTAAAAACAAAATGAATGTCAAAGACTAAACCGAGGAATTTTATAAACTCAAAATAAAAGTTGGATATGTTGAATAATATCTAGATAAAGTTCCAAGTTATGTACATGAACTGTGTTTTTCTATATAAGATGAAATTGATTTTTTGAACTTGAGAACCATAGACGAATCCTATTAATGTGTACTGAATGTGGAAGAGAAGTTGTCAAGAAAGAAACAAGTGAACTTTAGGGAAAGAGGAAGCCCTTTGAGAGGATTAGGAGATAATATCAAGGAAGAGGTCAAAAAAATAATGATGTAAAGGTGATTAGTTCAAAAAATCAAAATTTAGGCATGAGAGGATGATACTCCTATAGAGGAAGAGGTTTTCCTGTTAAGTGTTTTGGGTGAAATAAGTATGTTAGTGATGAAGAGAAATGTTCCCTAGAAAACCCTTAGAATAATGGTAAGAGAGTTGAATGGACAATTCATATAGATTTTAGAGGTGAGGAGAGTGTTAGGTATCCAAATTATATGGAAAGTCTAGAATAAGGAAAGGCTCTATTGATGAGAATACTATTATTGAAACCAACCAAGGAGATGAATGAATAGATAGAATAAAAGAGTTTATTCCAGACTATTTACAAATCTAGAGGTAAATGTTATAGAGTTATGATTGATATTAGTAACACAAATAACTTGGTTTTGTAAGAGATGATAAAAAATACTTGGCCTAGATGATTGACATGTTTTACACCATACAAGATTTCATGGTTGCTTAAAAGGAATTAGGTGCTAGTGAATGAACATTTTGTGGTTAATTTCTAGATTGGATTGTAAAATGATGAAATTATATGTGATATCATTACCATGGATGTGTGTCATGTTCTATTGGAAAGTCAATGGAGATTTTGTAGGAGAGTTGTGCATGATGAACTTGAAAACATAAACACAATTATGAGGGATGGAAAAATATTCCCATTGATTCCATTGAAGGATAAAGGCGATGAGGTGCACAATAGTTCTAAGCTGATGTTGGTATTTAGTAAAGGTTTCTAAAGGTGGATAAAGAGGAATAAATATGTTTTTCATTAATTTATAAGCATGTGCAAGTTATGAATCCACTATGGTGAGTGATTTTTCTATAGAATTTCAAAATATGTTGATATTGTGACAAGTGAGTTTATAGATGGACTATGCCAAATTATTACTCATGAGTCCCAGAGATTCTAATCGACCTAGCTGTAAAGGAGGGTCTATGTGGAAGTTGATATTTTTAAGGACCTCAAGGAATCTACTCAAAATTCAAGTTGGTGACTCCTAATATTCATAGAGAATTTTGTATATCAACTTTCCATATACTTATTTATGTTTCAAATCCATAGATCATAATATTAAGGACTATACTTTGTATCTCCCCCATAATAGGACCCCCACCAAGTCAACAGTTTTTATTCCTAAGAATACCCAAGAAGAAGGATGGTAAACCGTTGGTATGAAATGAACAATCACAACAAGGGGCCTATTAAGACTAGTAATGGGATTATCAACATGCCTTATTCTAGCTCCGTACCTCATGCACTTAATTCTTTAGATCCACTGAGCATGGAAGTGCCTTGTAGCATACTTCTTGTCAAGGAACCATCACCCATAGAGGTAGTTCCATCTCAACCTCACTTCTAAAGCATGCCCTTAGTGGAGAATGTGTTTTCAAATTCTCAAGTATCAATAGACATCTTTTCAAATGATTTAGATTTTTCATCACATATCACATGGATTGACATTGGTAAGAACTTGTGAAACCCCTTTGAAAATATCTAAATCTATCTTGAAGGCCCATTCAATTTGGGCCAAATGACAAGGCAAATGATAATAATAATAATGGTAAGGTGATGTAGTAATGCATCATAAAAATACATTGTCCCTAGTTTTCCCATATATGATTATCATTAGGAAACAACATCATAATACTAATTTTCCCAAAGGTCATTATAATCAACAGTACTAGAATAAAATATTCATTATTTGCCCATAGGTGGTTATAATTACTAGCACTAGATAAAATGTAAATGAAAGATAACTTGTCAGATCAACTATCATACTACTTCCGTAGACTATCATTTTAACACAAAATTCTAAAAACTACTGAGACTAAATGAGAACCCTCTGATGGAAAGTGCAAGATGAACCAAGATAAAAAAGGGGTTGGGTAGGATAGGTAAAAATAGGCTTTGGTCAATATTAAAGACATGGTATAAATAAAATGGTATAAGATATGGCATAGAGAAAATGATAAGACGACACTTGGCTGTAATGGCAAAAAGGGTTTCCCCCAAGATATGATTGGCTTAGTGTGCTTGTAAAATGATGAGATCATGGCTTAGGTTATTCTCAAAATGGTAAGAGTATTTAAACTTACAAATTTCTCACAAAATGGCAAGATCATCGTGAAGGTTACAAAGCTAACCTCAATAAAATTGAGCACTACCTACAGAATCCCAAAAGGCCTCAAGTCAATGTAGTTCAAATCCACATGGTAAATAGGACATAAAGGTACATGATCCTACTACTCTTCGTGACATGGAGATGCATGTCCTAGACAACATATGAGACAAATAGAATATTGATAAAAATTGCTAGCCCACACCTTATCTATATAGTTATTCTATTAAGAACCTACTACATATCTAGACTTTAATAATGTTGATGTGATATTTTTTGGTTATTGATTCTAATTCATTCAAATGCCAAAATAAGATATCTTTGTAGCCTTTTCAAAGGAAAGTGTGCCCAAGGATGGTAAATAATGTTAGGCATATAATTAATGGTATAAGTTGGTAATGAAAATGTGGATGATAATGGAATATATAATAATTAGGAAACAAATGAAAATTGGTATTTTTAGGCACAATCAATGTTGTGGATTCTAGATTTGACATAATTTTGGTTATTGTAGGGCCAAAAAATTCTAAATATTCTCTCGATAGGACCCCCATATTTTTTTTTTCTTTGATCTTGAGAGTAGCTACCATCTTATTAAGATGTAGATTGGAAGCTATACTAATTTGATATTTGATAATGTCTTCATTAAGAAGTGAAGAAATTTTATGCTTAGCTATTGGTGAATCAATGAGGTTTTCACCAATGAAGTTATCTTGATTATCCTAGAGTGCCTCCAAGAAGTTTTCACGAAGAGATATTATCATTTGAATTTGATTGTCTTTTAGTGCCTTCAAAAAGGATTCACTAAAAGATGTTGAGTTCAAACTTCGATTATCCCCTAGCACCTCTAAAAAGGTTTCACTAGGAAATTATTCTTCTTCTTAATGAATGCAGTCTTAGCCCCCCTAATATTTGGCACCTAATATGTCACCATGAATGTAGTTCAATAAAGTGTGATTCTATCAATCCTAATTGATGCTTGTGGGAGGTGGAATGTCAATATAATGATTATGTTGGGTGGTGGTAATGTATTGATGAAATGCATCACAATCCTCATAGAATACACAAGGATAATTTGTGTCAAATTTGAAGGAATCATCCTCAAAAACCTTAGAAGGATTATAAATATATTCAAATTGATCCATAAGGAATATGTAAAAAATGTTGTAATAACCATGACTATAATCTGATTCTAAAGCTAAGTCCAAGTCAAGGGACTCTAAATCTGATGTTAAGGTTGATAGTGATTTATTTTTTGATGTTAGATATAATGTTGATTTAGAAAGGGAACTTGACTCTAATGTTGTTTTTTCATTTGTTGTGGCTACTTCTATAATGATGTTTTGTTGAATGCTTGATGTTGGAAAAATAATGGCCTATGATGGCATAATGGGATATGTAAAAATTGATTCATCTAAGAAGGGTTCAACATAGACTGGCTCATCTAGGTAGATCCCCTTGAAGAGAGGGAACCACTCAAGGAATGACTCGATAGAAACTAGTCTGTCAAAATGAGACTTCTCAACGAGTGGAAAAAGATCAAGAAATAACTCCATAGAAACTAGCTTATCAAAGGAATAGAGATCTTTAAAAATAGGCAGAATATGAATAGGTGATTCATCATAGGTTGACTCATCATAAATAGGTTTTTCAACTATAACATCATGATTTTAGTTTATAATTGGTCATAAAATATCAACTTGGAACACATTTTGATCCTCATAAGATGGTTTTTGAAGAGGTAATGTTTGGATATATTGAGGCTTAAGGATTGCTACAAAATTTATAAAGTGGGGAATAGTTGGATCAAAATAAACAATAGTTCATGGTAAAATAGTGGGCTCTCCACAAAAAAGACTATGAAATAAGTGATCAACAAAGACAAGTTCATTAAAGGGATGTTCCTTAATAATAGGTTCTATAGATATAGGCGATGGACCCAGAATGGTAATGACTAGATGCTACGTAGTTTGGTTGCTCATGAAAACCAAAGACTGAGGTCATAAAATGCTAACCTTCATGTGATACAAAGCTTGATTACTCACACAAATTTATGGAGGATAACCTAGAAAGGTAAACTTTGAGCATGATGTACAAATCAAAGGAAGATATCCTAAAATGGCAACCTTAGAGCACATTATGTAAATCAAAGGAGGATATCTTAAAATGGTAACCTTCAATCATGGTGTGAAAATATAAGGGGAGGGATGGGGATGACATAAAATTAGGAATGGATTGGATTGGTTTTCAATAAATAGGCCCAAATAGGGAGACATTCTCAAACAAGATGAAGTGTTCATGCCCATCATAATAATGTTTTTCCTCATAGCTAGGGTCATAAGAGACCCCACTATGAGTGTACCTTTGTGTCATGTTTAGAAATTTTTTATCCACATTTGCTATTATTTGGGATTTTTTTCAAATGTTAACAAGATGTGTTTTGATTTTATTTAAATAATTGATAAGCTAATAAAGAGACTATAATAAAGAGAGGTGGTGTAGTGCCACACAACAATAATAGGAGGTAGAATATAATGTGTTCTATATATTAGAGTGTAAGTGACATGCTAGATAACCTAAGTTTAAAATGATCAAATGATGATGAGTGTATAAATGGCCTTCAATCCCAATGTTAAATCACACCCAACTTAATTCAAACCATATGCAAATGGTAAAATAATAAATACCTTAGCCCAGAATTTAGAAAGATGAGCTTCTGAATTTGAATAAAAAAATGAAAGATTTAAAGATTTTTGTGAAATGGTTTAGATTCAAATGGGTAGAATAACAACATTATTTAAACAATACCAACACAAAGTTTTAAAATGAGGATTTGAAAAAGGCAAAGATTATTTGGATTTGACCAGTATAATGCCTCCTTGTTTAAATAAAATGGTGGAAAACAAAAGTGTTTCGTTATGATGTGTTTTGTTAAAAAACAAGTTTTTGGACTCAAATAACGACCTAAAAAGTAAAGAAAAAGATAAATACAACTAAGTAAATTATTATAAGCCTTAAATTTACAAGGTTATATCATATTATTTAAATTTGTCTATATACATGTTCTTGGGAGGATTTTAAGTGTTAATCTAAAAATAAAAGTGCATGAAGTAGTAGCGTTTTTACACTCCCATTCTCATAAGAGATTGTATAGTGACATAGACCTTCAGGCTACTCACCCTGCATCAACAATATGTCTACGATAAGTGGGGTTATTCTATATCTTAAATTTATGACCATATAGATGGTCCTAAGTATGATTAACATTAGATATGTTTCAAATCAATTGAGTTCATACCAATTAACTTACTATGCAAGGGTATATTCTTTTTCACATCAATTCCATCTATTTACTACTTATGGAATCCCCTAGTTAACCAGAATTGACTCGGATTCTTGTTATGAAAGGAGAGGTTAGATGCTCAACCCCCTAATTCTCACAACATTCATACCCTTATTTATTTACCTTGTCATGAAATGGGATTGAAAAAATGTTGGGAGATATAACCTCAAGTCAAAACTTCCCGAAAAAAATCATGAAGAGGCTATGAACTCCCCTCCATAAGCCAAATTGCATAAAATAAAATAAAGTGAAAATATTTTAAAGGTTGTTTTTAGATCACTAAAATCATAGGGGTTTTGGAGAGAGCCTTGACAACATTATTTTCAAACCTTAAACAAGGGCATAATTACAAATAAAATTCACTTTTGGTCACCTAAGTTTCTTAAAGGGGATGGAGGGAGAGCCTACACACACTCTTTATTCTGCTAAAAAAAATAAACAAGTAATAGTTGATATTACATAAAACAAAATGCTTTTGAAATATTTTTAATTTAATTAAGTGTATTTTTAAGCACCAAATTAAATTTTTTGATGAAGTTATTGGATCCTTTGCCTTAGTTTTAAAAACTTTCAAAAAACTTCACAAAACAACTTAACTTAAAAACATCTAGATTCCTTTTAAACACTAAAGGGGAGGTTCAAGACTTAATCATGCTCAAAGTTTATAAATTTTCCATGTGATTCCTAAAATGTTTAGAGAGTTTCCCCCTAATTTTAACTATAATTGATAATGACACAAGCAAGTTTTGAAATCTTGCTCTCGGGTTCTCTATTTTTAAAACATAGAGATCGGCATCGGTCAATAGTGATTGATGTAAGTTACAATGAGACCAATATCGGTCATAAATAAATTGATGTCAATTGATAAAGACAAATATTTATTACCTATGAATCCTTAGGCAAAAAATATATTTCACAAAAAACACTTGTTAGCCCAAGTTAGAATAAAATCTCCAAAAAGCTCTAGATCATGAAATATAATGTTAAGACAAACACTTGGAAACTAAAAATGACACCCTATAATTTTGAATAAATCTCTAAAAGTGATTCTTCCATCATGTTTTTCCCTCCACTAGAAATAATTTTGATTATCTAAGACCAATGTTGGTTACACATAACCGATGTCGGTCACTGTATGACCTGTGTATCAACAAAAAATTCAAAAACATGAGAAAATTATGATAAAATTTTGATTTTCAAGGATTTTTAAGGACTTTTAAGGAAATATAAGATGTCCAAAGTGTCCTCCTTGATTTAATTGGATGCATATGTCGCATTGAATGTGTCAAAATGTAGATATGGATTACAAACATGGTTAGATCAAGCATTAGTCAAGAAAACTCAAGAAAAATGCATAAGAACATAAAAAGCTAATCCAAATCTTTCAATGGGGTTTGGAAAATGGAAATTAAGATAAAATGAAATAAATCATACAAAATACCTTCCCAATATCATCCCATCACCCAAATGTGGATCAAAGCATGATTTTTGCCTTGATTTGGTGCTCAAGTCTTCATCAATGATACATGGCAAAGCTCCTCCATCATCTCTCAAGTGTACTAATGAAAATAGCCTCATGATATGAAATCAAATGTATCCTATCAATGAAGCTATCCTATTATAAATTATGCATAATAAAAACCACACATAAATGGCTTATGGAGAGAATGTTGCATAATAAGTTTACACAAATGAAGTTTAAAAATGGTCTTGGCCCTCTTATTTATATGTTTTTGAATTTGATTAGAATCAAGCATGACTGTCCATATTGAGATCAAGATGTGTGTCCATTAATTAATCTAATTTTATATAATTAATCCATAAATACTCTCATAAATATTTGGAAGGGGCATTAAAGAGGCATGTGAGGCCTTAAGCTTGATATTTGTTGCATTTATGGCTTATAGATAACACCCCAAAAATGATGTCATTTGATAATGTAGATGATAGGAATAAATTTACAACTAAAATATATTCAATAACTTCCATGTATTTTCCACTTAAGATCTTGATTTGGATTAATTTGCACGAGATTAATTAAATTTTAAGCAATTCTTTGGAAATTGGTTGCACATCATTAATCAAACTAGTTAGAATTTCATATTATTGGGTCATAATTTGACTGAAGAGGAATTATAAGGTGATGTTATTTGCATACGAACCAATATCCCATTTAGGATGTTATCGACATAGAATAATAAATGCACGTGTCATGTGCATTCAAATTAGAGGAAAAGAGTGATCCAGAGCACCAAAATACATTTTCAAATTTAATAGTCATATAAAATGCATTGCCCCATTTATGTATGCATTAGCCTAAATATACACTTGTATACGAGAAACTCAAACCATTTAGCAAATTTAAGTTATTTTGGCCCAATTTATGTATTTTCATGAATTTTAAGTAAGATTGACAATTTCAACATAATGGTTTTAGGAATTGGATGTCTACACACATCAGCAATTATCTCTTGAAGGGCATGTAGAGTTTGTATCTGATATAGCCTATATTATGTTTCCTCTTTGATTTGATACATTTATTTCATAAATTCATCATTTAAGTAAACAAAAGAATATAAGTCTATAGTATATTCATTAGGATTTTTTAGATCTTTTTTGGATTTATTTGCCAAGGGAAATAGATTTTCTCTTTGTTAAATTATATTTCTTTCCTTGTATCCAAATTCAAATCCTTCCTCTTCCTCAAACTATAGATTGTACCATTATTTTTATCTAAGTAGATATTATAGTTAACTCAATGAAAACTATATTCTATCTCTCATCCCTTATATTTTGCATCTCTTTTGCCTATTGGAGAATGACAAGTTCCCCTAGTTCTTCATATTCTTGACTAGGGTCTTCAGAAGTGGAATGTGGAGGAGTCATTGGAGGAGGTGTTATCATTGGTGGTTATAATGATGCACTTATTTATACTATGAATTGGAGAGGTAGATAGACAATTTTCTCCCATGGTGAGGGTTATCTCAATAGAGTGGCTTCAACCACATACTTGGTCAAGCCTCGGGTTGTCTCAATAGTCATAGTGGCTAAATGTATGGGTGAAGATAGTGGCATAGTTAGTTTTAATTGAGCTAAATATTTATTGAGTACTATTGATATTTTAGGATTGTAAGTAGAAATTTTAACCCTAATATAAAAATAGACTCCTTTCTTTGAAGACTTTATTTGCTTGGAATTTGAAAGAATGGGAGAGTTAATAGGATTAGATAAAAGAATATTTGGAATAGTTGGAGGCAAATGTATAGCTAGAATATCTACACTTGTAATAGATGAAAAAAGAGAAGAGATTACTTGATTTTGTTATTTATTTACTCTTTCATGAGGATTTGTTGGTCCAAAGTGCTATCTAGAGTTTTTTCTTTTTTTAGTCTTTCCAAACTCATAGATTTAGCCTTTTTCAACTCTGCTTCCTCATCATCTATGCCTACTTCTTCACTTATTATAGATCTTGACCCCTTCATTATTTCTAAATATTCACCTTCATTAGTTGAATACTCAACTAAAGATATTACTAGTGTAGGATCCTTTTATTCTACTCCCTCCTCATCAAGGGATTCCTATATGGTGGAAAGACCAAAAGATGGCCTTTATTTTAGTTGTTTCCTTTTGAGGAGGTAGAAGGACCCTTAGATTTCCTTTGGTAGGTGACCGCAGGGGGAGTGGAAGGTTAATGGGGCAGTGAAATGATTGAAGGATATAAATTGGTATAAAAAATCACTATAGGTGGTGGTGAAGGAATAGTTTTAATGATAATAGTGATGGAAGGAAGGGTGAATAGAGTAAGGACTAGCATGGTGGGAGTGTGTAAGAAGATACCTCCTCATTGATGATAGTGGATGGAGGTGGAATTATCATAGGTGCCTAAGGAGGAGGATCTAAAATAGATGTATGAAAAATACTATAGAATCTTAGGGAGACTAACCCAGCTGACAGTTTCAAGTGGTGGTAGAAGTGTCATATATAATGTGTTATTTTATCAACCTTCAAGAGGTGTAGTTTTCTCCTTTGTAGTATATGTTAAAAAACATAGAAGTAGTAGTATATAGAGATGAAGAGGGTAGCTAAGGATGTGGGATGCCTATTATAATTTCTCTCTTTATTTGGGGATTAGACTCCCTCTGGATACTAGACTCTTATTTTTATAAATTGTTTATTCTCCTATAGGAGAGGGAGGCTGGTATCTACCTTATGAATCATATGGTTGAGTTGGATTCCATTGATGTCTCCATTCTCTCTGTTCAAGTTCTTTCATCTCCTTAGCTTGTTATTGTCATGTCCCCTTTTTAGGTGACATCGCTCAGAGTTGATGATTAGCCTATCATGCGACCTTCGTAGGCTGATAGGATGGATAGAGGGTCATGGTGGAGCTTGGCTTGGCTTCGATTAGCAGAATTTCTACAGTTGGTATTCATTCAGGCTCTTTTGGACACATTTGGCCTAAGCTCCTATTATTTAGAGATATTTGACATGTAGCAAAACACCCTTATTTTGGTGTGGTCATGTGCAGAATCACTCCCTAATTCACCAGCTTCGAACGGTTTGTGGATCCAACATGTATTGAGGGAGATATTAATATTTGATTGATTTAATCAAATATTAATTATTTAGCATATTTTAATTGAGAAACCCTAATTCTTAATTATGAAACCCTAATTAGGGCAAGTGCATCTTTTTGGAGGATATAAGGGTTTCTCATAGGAGGGAGGCAAATTATCCATTGATTATTGATATTGATTATTGCTAAGAATTCTTCTGTGAAGACTGAGCCAAGGGTTCCAGGATTCCATTTGCATTGAAGAATGTCCACTCTTCATTGTGTACAATTCAGAGGTTGTGAGAGATTCACTGATCTATTGCCAAATTGAGAGATAACTTCATACAGAAGTTATCACAGGGGATTACAGGTTTGAGAGATAACTTCATACAGAAGCTATCACAGAGGTTTATAGGTATTTCTTAATTTAGTTTTTTTATTTAAAAAATTATACAAATAGAGATCTTGAGATCAGGTATCTAGAATCCAGGCCGTAGCATATTATCTTGCTCCTATACAAAATCCGTACAGTTCTGTGCAAATCCATACCGTTCTACAGCAAGCTGGACAGCGCCGTAGGAAGTGCAGAAACTGACGACGGTAGTATTAGCTACCGACGACGGCAGTATTACCGATAATGGCAGTATTAGCTACCAAAAATGGTAGTATTACCGATGATGGTAGTATTATCTACCGATGATGGAAGTATTACTGATGACGATAGTATTAGCTACTGACAGTGGCAATATTACTGACGACGGTGACTGTGTTTTTACACAGCAACTTGAGCCATTCTAGATTCAAGTTTTATTTCCAGATTTGCAAAAGACCAGGTTTTGAGACAAAATTTGTATTACTTTATATTCATGCCAGAGATTCATTATTGTAATCATTCTGAAGAATAATAAGAGCACTGATTAGCCAGTTGATAGATTGTACTACTGTCTATCTATTTAATTGAATTTATTTTGCAAAATCAAATCTTTATTTAGAGCTTTTGTCTTTCTATATTCCCTATTGGTTGGAGATATTATAGTGGTATCAGAGCTTTGTTTAAAAAAAAGAGACCCTAAGAAAGGGATATTACAGTGGTATTAGAGCTTTTGTCTTACTATATTCCCTATTGATTGGGGATATTACAGTGGTATCAAATGTTTTGTCTTTCTATATTCCCTATTGATTGGGGATATTACAATGGTATCAGAGCTAATGTCCTACCATCCTATTCGGTAGAGTGGGTAGATTGAATCAGCGAAGTATCCATGATGTCTTCAAATACTCAGAAACTGTGGGACAAGGATATGAAGAAGCTGAAACAAAGTTTGAACCGGTTGGTTGAAACCCAGAGGAGGATGGATGAAATCCTTTCAGACCATACATTCAAAAAAAAATTAACACGGTATGTGGCATCCATTGTTAAAGGGTCTAGGAAAAAGATTTGCTTATACTACAAATGTCCATATGATGCCAATCACGATTGTCATTTGAGGCCTAAGGGCAAGGCAAATCGTATAATATGGGCATATTGTGAGGATTCAAATTTAGAAGATTTCAAACAGCAGGATAGTTTTGAGGAGTCAGAGGCAGAGGCTTCAGAGCCTAAGGTAGAGGCAATGAAGGTGGCTCACCAAGATTTTGAGAGACATGTGGTCGAGCTTAGTCATGAGGATTTGGACTCTCAGTTAGTTACAGAGGATGAGGGAGTTAGAGATTGTGATGATGAGATAGTTTCAGCAGTAGCTTCTTCAGAGTTAGATGAGGATGAGTCTGATGCTGGCATTCAGAGTGTGGAGATATACTCAGAGTATTTGGGAGTACCTAGTCCTGATGATTTTGGCATACCAGTGGAGTCGAGTCTTCAGATTGATTCTTCTCACATCAATGATAGTGTGGTACAGTTGGTCGTGCCACCTTTACAGAGGGATCAGTTATGGGATGCATTGACATCATCCTTTGTAGATGGAATTAGCATTTACAAGTTACTCATCATGCAGTATCGGCACACCCAGGACAATTTATCAGAGATTGGATTTGGTGTCAGTGACTTAGGTACCTATGGTTGTCATATCCACGGTGCAGTGGGGTGCGAGTGTCAGTTAGACAGGGACTTGAGTTTTGACAGAGTTGATGTTTTAGTTGGCTTGAGTTCCACAGAGTGGTTTCTTCTATCAGCATCTATAGTTGGCCTTCAGATAATTTTGTCAGTAATGTCAGTTGTTGAGTGTAGTTTCTTAGTTGCTAATTTTTATACTTTTGATCCTGTTGATGATGATGATTTCTTCACGGGGGTTGATTGGTGACATGAGGGATGTTACACAACTTTTTCCTTGGGATCCAGGTGGATCGAGTGGTTCATTATTCTGTGATTGCTTGGGGACAAGCAATTTCAGGGGGGGTGGACTGTCATGTGCCCTTTTTAGGTGACATCACTTAGAGTTGACGATTAGCCTATCATGCGACCTTCGTAGGCTGATAGGATGGATAAAGGGTCATGGTGGAGCTTGGCTTGGCTTCGATTAGCAGAATTTCTATAGTTGGTTTTCATTTGAGCTCTTTCAAATAGATTTGGCTTGAGCTCCTATTATTTAGAGATATTTGACATGTAGCAGAGCACCCTTAGTTTGGTGTGGTCATGTGCAGAATCACTCCTTGATTCACCAGCTTCAAACGGTTTGTGGATTTGATATGTATTGAGGGAGATATTAATATTTGATTGATTTAATCAAATATTAATTATTTAGCATATTTTAATTGAGAAACCCTAATTCTTAATTATGAAACCCTAATTAGGGTAAGTGCATCCTTTTGGAGGATATAAGGGTTTCTCATAGGAGGGAGGCAAATTATCCATTGATTATTGATATTGATTGTTGTTAAGAATTCTTCTGTGAAGACTGAGCCAAGTGTTCCAAGATTTCATTTGCATTGAAGAACATCCACTCTTCATTGTGTGCAATTCAGAGGTTGTGAGAGATCAGCCGATCTATTGCCAAATTAAGAGATAACTTCATACAAAAGTTATCACAGGCGTTTACAGGTTTGAGTGATAACTTCATACAGAAGCTATCACATAGGTTTATAGGTATTTATTAATTTAGTTTTTGATTTAGAAAATTATACAGATAGAGATCTTGAGATCAGGTAACCAAAATCTAGGCCGTAGCATATTTTCTTGCTCCTATACAGAATTTGTACAGTTTTGTGCAAATTCATACCATTCTGCAGCAAGCTGGATAGCGTCGTAGGAAGTGTAGAGACTAACAATGGTAGTATTAGCTACCGATGATGGCAGTATTACCGATGGTGACAGTATTAGTTACCGATGATGGTAGTATTACTGATAATTGTAGTATTATCTACTGACGATGGTAGTATTACCAATGATGGTAGTATTAGTTACCGACAGCGGTAGTATTACCGATGACAGTGACTATGTTTTTACACAGCAACCCAAGATGTTCCAAATTCAGGTTTTATTTCCAAATTTGTAAAAGACCAGGTTTTGAGACAAAATTTGTATTACTTTATATGCATGCCAGAGATTCATTATTGTAATCATTCTGAAGAATAATAAGAGCACTGATTAGCCAATTGATAGATTGTACTACTGTCTATCTATTTAATTGAATTTATTTTGCAAAATTGAATCTTTGTTCAGAGCTTTTGTCTTTCTATATTCCCTATTGGTTGGAGATATTACAGTTGTATCAGAGCTTTGTTAAAAAAAAGAGACCCTAAGAAAGGGATATTACGGTGGTATCAGAGCTTTTGTCTTTCTATATTCCCTATTGATTGGGTATATTACAGTGGTATCAGAGCTTTTGTCTTTCTGTATTCCCTATTGATTGGGGATATTACAGTTATTCAACAATCTCAAGATTATACTAAAGAGCCTAAGTAAATATCATAGACATCTATTTATATTTCATCCTTATCCACACCTTAGTATCATCTAATGCATTCAGAAGAACAACATCACGATCATATTATTCGTGACCATATGAAATGTTCACTTTCTTATTTTTCTTGAGATACCTAAGGTAGGGCCTAATTTTCTTTTAGGGGTCTCATTACCTTAATTGGGCCACCTTTAAATTATAATAGAGTCTAGATTTGCCAACCTAGATGAAATGTGGCCTAATTAAAAATTAAATTTGTCAAATACTAAGAGGAGTTTTATAATAATAGGCCTAATTCTTGAGGCCAATTTATTCATCAATGCTATTATAGAGTTGAAAATCCACCTCTTGTTATACAATTTTTTCTAGGACATGGCATGGTAGAAATAGAGGAGTAACCCTTATCACTTAAATTATAATGACTATGTTATCGGGGTAGTACCAAAAATCCCCCATTTTACTAATGCTTTTTGTTAGGTTATAAAAAAGCGTAGGCATTTATATGCCATGGATCACCTAATATACTAAAGGATAGATTTATTCACATATTCTTTTGATTTCATTCTTGAATATGTATATAAGCATGAGAGAGTAATATTCATATATTTTATTACCCAAATATTCATTTCAGAGTTTTCATAGCTCCCCATGTGTCTAATCAACTATGTCTATGACTACATCCAATAGATATGACATCATATAAAAATTTCCATCAATTGACATTTGGTTAGGATATAATATATATGCCTTCAATATAACACTAATGAATTCCCCTAAGGTAACTAGCTTTCCTGAAGTTAAAACAATGTCCAACAAAGGGTCCCAATCCACTTGCACATAATTTATGATTTCAAAACCATATAACCTATTTGCGAGGGACATAACTATCCCAATCCTAGGCCTAAATTTGAAAATACAATTAGAGGAAATACCTCCTTTGGGATTTAGTCTCTAACCCTTAACCAACCATTGTTTTAGTTTCCATCGATTGTTTTGTGGTTGAGCCAAACATTGGCCAAGACTTAGTTATAGGTAATATATAGCTATGGAAGTCTAAGATACCTTTCAAAATCCATCCTCCAAATAATGGCAGCTGTGTTTTTACTTTTCCCAATATGCAAGCAATCCCTAGAAAATGTTCCATTGAAAAATAAACCTTTAAATGGGTCTATGTAAGGCATTACCTCCTATTTTTAAATGACTTGATGGAAACATTATGTTTTAATGGGTGGCAGTTCAAAAATATACCACTTCTCATCTATAGATAATTTTTCTTACATAGATTAGGGCACTATAGACTCTACAACCTTCCAAAGCACTAAATAGTGAAGGAACATGAATTTGAGAGCATTTTTATTGAACATTGTGTCCATGTATTCTTCATTTCTAGAATAAGAGTTCATTGAGGGGGTTTGAACATGCACTTGATTCAAAGAGGAGGCTATTTTTTCAATCTAAAATATGTAATTTATTTTTCAAATCATCAAAAAAATTTCATGTAAGTTCAATTAAAAAGATAAGGCCTTTGGATGCTAAAGGGATCAGAATTGAAATTTTAATTGATAAATTGATGGTGAAATGACTAATATTTGACTGTATTTCAAATATATTACCCAAAATTCTGAGGCTTGAATGCATTTGTGTGTCATCAATGCAAATAATAGCCTTTTAATTTTCTTCCCATTTTAATTTGAATGTGTCATTCAAGTTTGGTGGGTTTACTTATCTTCCAGATGGAAACTATTTGTTAACTTTATTTGTTTAATCATCATATTATAGAAAATTATCAAATTATTTATTACTCACTTATTTTCCTTACTGTCAAACTCATTTATGTGTAATTTGAGCCTGTGTCTCCAAGATTATGACACTTGTCTAATTTTTTCACTCAGGCCTTTAAATTTGCATATTCACTTTATATACTTTGGGGCTGTAGAATTAATGTAACTATGCCACATGGAGCAACCTTAAGCCTATGAAGACTCAAAGGCATGGGAGTATGAGTGATTTATCCTTTTAAACTTTTTACATTTATGTGAATGTTATTTTCAATAGAATGTCAACATGTAGCATGATCTTAAGGCCTTAGAGGCACAGAGACTCAGAGCCACGGGACCATTAGTACATTAATTGATTATATCTTCTTTAAAGGTTTGGGCCAATAGAATTATGCCACTTGTCATCTTTTTAGAGCTTAGAAGAGCATATCTATTAGACTATATGAACTTTGAATCATTAGACTATGGTAATCCTTCAATGGTTTTGGATTGACGAAAATATGTCAAGTGTCAAATACCTGGAACTCGAAAGGTGGGTATCATTAGACTATAAGAAATCAAAAGTTTGGAAGATTAGAACCATTAAATTTATTTTCAAATCTTTTTGGGTTTTGTGTAATCAAACCTCATTATGTATCATCCTCTTAAGGATCAAAGACTTTGAACACTTAGAATTTTTTATGAAAGTTGAAGGCTCTGGGTAATGTAGTAATGACAAATGTTCAACTCTTAGAACTCATGATCTTTAAAGACTAAGAGACTTTTGAAAATGGATATAGTTTTAGACAACATGGGGATGTCACTTGTCTTGATTTTGTGCAATAAGGGTAAGACATGATCATGAATGATTAACAAGTCTCTTTCAATAGTCCTATATTAATTCAAAAAAATATAGGAACATTATGAAGAAAATATTATATTTATTAGTCCATAAATCAAAAGTGTCAATTTTTCAAGGGGAAATATGAAAACCTAATATTTATAATAACTCAAAATATTAGTTCAAGATTTGATTTTCATAATTTAAACTATTGCAACTTTAGACCTTTGAAGACAACCATAGAGTTTTGCATGAATAAATTCATATCATGGATTCTTAAGGTTTATAGGACCCCAAATAAATACCTTTAACAATAATAGGTCCCTACTTGAATCTTTAAAATGGTGGGTGTGTGTGTGTGTGTGTGTGTGTGTGTGTGTGTGTGTGTGTGTGTGTGTGTGTGTGTGTGTGTGTGTGTGTGTGTGTGTGTGTGTGTGTGTGTGTGTGTGTGTGTGTGTGTGTGTGTGTGTGTGTGTGTGTGTGTGTGTGTGTGTTTGTGTGTGTGTGTGTGTTAGGGCATAAAAAATAATCTAAATAAGTAGGGGGATAAAAAGCTTATTTTAGATGTTTACTATGTTTTGAGTTTAAACCATAATTCAATAATGATTGGCTAGCTTGTTCAAAAGGGGTAAAGAGTGTTTTTCAAAAATAATGAATATGTAATTTTGCAGAAATTTACAAGAAGTTAGTTTATAGCCAAAGTTGAAATGACAAACAAAAAAATGTTCCCTTTATGGATGAAACCAGATTTGAGAATGAAATTTACTCAAGCTTTCACTAAAATGATACCTCATTCAACTCTACAATTAGATATAAAACATCATAATTAGATTTGGAATTTATGACTTGGACACTTGAATTTTATAGGTCTAAATTTTTTATATCGGAAAAATATGGTTAAAGGCTTTCCATTGATAGAAAAACTAGAAATGAGTATGTGAATTGGGGAAGCAACATAGAGAGTCATTTCCAACTAGAAAGAAAGTTAGAGAAAGGCACCATTGGATATTTTTCACTCTGATTTGTGTGGAAAAATGTAGACACCTTCAATTTATGGATGCTTTTATTTTTTTACATTCATTTATGATTATTCCAAAAACACATGGGTGTATTTCGTAAAGCATAAGTATGATGTTTTCGATATTTTTTACCAATTTAAATCCTTAGTTGAAAACAAAAGTAGGTACTACATCAAAGTTTTTATAATAAACAGAGGTGGGAAATATATCTCAAATAATTTTCTAAATTTTATAAGGATCATGGAAACCACAAGTAGTTTACTACCAGGTATACACTTTAGTAGAATGTTGTAGAAGAAAGAAAGAATCAAATGAGCATGGACATGGCTAAGAGTGTGTTGAAGGCTAAAAATTTTCCAAATGAGTATTGGGCATAGTTTGTAGCATGTGAACTCTAGATAATGAATAAATTATCAACTAATAGTGTAAATATCATGATTCTATAGGAAGTATGGATTGGAAGAAAGCATGATGTTGCTCATATGAGAGTATTCAGATATGTGACATATGCACATGTCCCAAATGCATTTATAAATAAATTGAATAACAAGGGGAAAAATATATCTTTGTAGGATACATTGAGAGCACAAAAGCTTACAAACTGTATAGTCCAATATCCAAAAAGGTGATAATTAGCAAAGATGTGTAATTAGTAGAAGAAGAAGCATAGGATGGAAGTTTAAATAAAATAATAAGTATCATCGCATGTTTTACTTTAAATGATAGTGAAGTATTGAATCCAATAGGTATTTACTCTATGGTACCTCCTCCCACACCTACTCAATCTCAACAAGGTAGTTTTTTAGTGACACCTCCATCAAGTATAAGGACATACTCACACATTCAGGCAATAACTCCATCAAAATAGCAACAAAAATCATGATAAGTATATCTATAGTGACACCTTTTTCAACACAAATTCTAGGAGCAATTTTGTCTAGTATGAATTCTCTAAGTGATAGGTCAAATGCAACATTGAAAAATCTAAGGAGATAAAAGACAATAATTTTGAAGGATATCTATGATAAAAATGAAGGTGAACATAATGTATATTTTTTTTCTCTTTTTGTGTTGTTTTCACATGTAGTTGATCCAATTCATTTTAAAGAAGCAATTAAAGATGAAAATTAAGTACAAGCCATGGATGAAGAGATAAATGCTATAGAGAATAATCATGCGTGTGATTTAGTGGATCTTCTAGGAGTAAAATATGTTATAGTACTAAAATGGGTCTACAAGACCATGTTTAATGCAGGAGATAAACAAAAGGATAAGGTAAGGCTAGTAGTAAAGGAACACAATATCGATCCCAAATTATATAAAATAATCATTACTAGTCTAATATACCTAATAGTCACAAGGCCAAAAATAATGTATAGTGTGAGCCTTATTTAAAGGTTCATGGAATACCCTAAAGACTCTCATTTTTAAGTAGGAAAATAATTTTGAGATATATGAGTGGAATTAGAAATCAGGGAATTTTGTATTCAACATCAGATGAGTTCAAACTCATAGGATACATAAACATTGATTGTGTAGAAAGTATTGATTATAGGAAAAATACATCCGGTAATGTTTTTCATTTTGGGATAGGTAAGTATCATGGGCATAAAAGAAACAACCCATTGTCACTCTGTCATTGATAAAATTAGATTATGTAGCAACAACAAAAGCAACGTGTGAAACAATTTGGATGAGAATAATCTTATTAGATTTGATGCATAAATAGGAAGAGGAAACAAAGACTTTATGAGAACAACTCAAGTTTTGCACTATATAAGAATCATGTATTTCACAAGAAAATTAAACATATAGATACAAAATATCATTTCATCAAATAATTAATAAAAAATGGAGAGATCTATTTTGATTTTAGTAGATCCAAAGATCAGTACATAGACATCTTCACCAAACTATTAAGAAAATAAACTTTTGAGTAACTAAGTTATTTTCTAGGTGTCTTAAATGGAGGTAATTGTGATTAAGAGGGAGTGTTGGCATATGTAATCCAAACCACCAATATTTAATCATTTTCATGGTCATCCTCCAACATTTAATATTCTTATGTTCAATATTTAATATTATAAAAGGGCATTTACCTAAAAGATTTAGATGCACTTTCTTTTGGGTAGCTTTTATTTAATATAGTTTGATGTAGTTTCATGTTTAAAAAATCTCCTCACCCTATATGAGGATCTATAAATGATATTGGTTCTCATGTGTTTTATGAGGAAAAATATAACAGTAGGAGGAGAAATATAAACAACAAGCTATACTAGAATTTGTGATGTATAAAGAGCTCAAAATCTCTTGTTTATTTTATTAGAAATTATTTTTATCAATAAAAAAAAGTGATAACAGCAAACTATAGAAATTATTTTATGTCTATAATCTTACCTTTCTTCTGTCTTTTTGAACATGCCAAATGCCAAGATACCAACCAAAAAAATCCCAATTCAAAGGTTTGTTTCTATGAAATTATAGTCTGATTTATGGTGAGTGAGGCTTCCAAGGATTTAAATCTCCACCAAAAACTCCTACTGAATCAAAATTCTATAGTAAAATTAGGATTCAAAGAGTTAAAATAAAATATTGTAAACATTTCAATGCTAATAAAGCATTCTTGGCCATTTCCATAACGTGTTGGCAATTTTTTCTCTAATAAATGGAAATAAGTGGAACAAATATCTCTCTTACTAATGGCTTGGGAAGATGAACAAATATGAATTGCATGGCACCAAAATCTGGATAGGGACACAATTGATTCAAATCTTTACTCCTCCCCATTGACTGGTTATTTTATTAAATTACACAACAGTTAGACAGTAGATGTAATTGACAATTAAACTAATTTATTAAGTTAAGGAGGACTTTGAATTAAATTTAATTGCATTTGAAGCAACTTATTATTATTTGAGGAAAAAAATTATAAGTTTCATAGAGTTTTCATAAGTGCACAAGAACTAATACTTGAGGAATTTTATTGAAGTGTTTCTTATTCCAAAGGTCTAGTTGGGAAGGTTAGTTCAACTTCTCCCACTATTCACTATAATGTTTATTCAACAAGAGCAAGAAGGAAAGTTTGGTTCTATCACAATTGATATTTGGTTTAGAAATGTTAATAAAATTGAAGAGATCTCTAAACACGTAATGAGTTGAAAGGATTTTTATACTCTCAAAATTTTTGTATAACCCATCAATTCATGGATAACCAGTTGAGCTCCCACCCAAAAGTTGAAACCAAAACTAGAGAAGAGGGCCATGTTTATGAATGCAAATCCAAGGCCATCAGTGGTACCCAGTTCAATTGCACAATTGATGGGTTATTTGCATATATGAGCATGCATTTGAAGTTCCTGTTCCTCATCACAAAATGAAACTATGGTTCAAATTTTGTTCAGTGCATATATGCCCACGTGCACATGTTTACACTCTATTATTTATATCAATTAATTACCAAATCAAGCCTATTAATGTTGATATTATTTATATGGTTTTATTGGATTGACCAGTTGAGAGAGAGGTGTCCCTCAAACCTTGCGTTTTTTTAAAGGAGAGTTTGAATTTCAAAAAAAAATGTTTAAACTCAATGGAGGTTTCATTCCTCCCTCTATGTATGTATACGGTGCCTAAAAAATAAATGGATACCTTATTATGATTATAAACCCTTACATAATGAAAATAACTGATGAAAATTTAATATATAGATTCTAAATTACCTCAATTTTGGCATTGAATTTCTTTACCAGCTAGAATTTTCCCTATTAATGAAAAACTATTAGAACAAGTATAACGATCAACACAAAATGCAATTGCAAGTAGGATTTAAATTTGATTCAAATCCCCAAAGTTATGGTTCCTACATTTTTCACCGAAAGATACATTCCATATTTAAGTAAGATTTCAATTGATACACAATCGATTAAGAGTTTGAAACTATTTATGCCACACAATATAAATATAAAAACAAAAAAGTGTTGTGATTTCTATGCACAAAAGTGGGTAAGAGTATGACTACAACTTATCATCTAGGAAAATCACAGCCGATAATAATATAATAATGTATCAAACATGGGAAATACAAATTTTAAAACCTAAAAAAATCACCCATGAATATGGGACAAACATAAATGATAAATAGATCTCATATAGATAAGAGTAGGAGATAAACGAGAACTATTCTTTTATGTAAGCGTTTGTCACTTGTGTGATATATTAGTATCTAAGATTTTTTATATTTTAGAATTATGGTCAAGGCCTATCTAAAATTTTCTTGTCACACATATTTCCAATACTTTACTTTGTTACACATCATCTTGAGTTCTAGTTTCTAGTCAAAAATAATACAGTAAAAAAGTGAAATCACCATTCAAATCATTTATATTGTAAGGGCTAATGCACTTCTAAAAGAATTTATTATACTGTAGGGGATTACTAGATTTTTTAGTGCTCTTCTCACCTATGTCTTTATAAAATAGGTCAATGGGTATGCCTAATTTAATCTTACTAAGCTCATGAGATCATATAATTAATGTAGGTAAACCTAAATCCTTTACATTATCATAGAGCTCATCGAATGTAATAATGAGTTTGGTCTTTAAATTGTGCACTTGTTTGGAGACATCCATGGTGATATACAATGGATTCATGGTGGTTGTCACTATGGCAATGGAAAAAATTTGAAGTAAACATAGAAAAAAATTAATAGAATTAGGGGCAAATATGAGTATCACATCATCCTTCTTGATACCTAGTTGTTATAATCCACTACCCACCTGGTTTACCTTGTCTTTGAATGTTTTAAAATAGAGTTTCTCCTAGGAATCAACATTAATGAGTGATAATTTATAAGCATAAGATGATGAATATCTAAATAGGAAAGAAACTATGTTTGCTTTCTCATCCTTTGGAAGTATCAAAGGAGCATGGAGGGACCTACACTTGCCATTGGTAACAAACATGTGGATATTTTATTAGTCTATTTTGTCATGATATCACCATGTTTCATCAAGATATGTTTTCAGTGTTTTTTTATTTTGTGTTGTAAAACAATCAATTACTTTGGAAGAGACAAAAAATAGAGTACAATCTACAACTTTTTATTATTGGAATGCTTCACATTATATTAACAAAAAATATATAATTATAAAAGGTTAAAAAGTAAAGTATCTAGACACACCGTATCTCAAAATCCTTACGAAAGGACAAATCTAGCTATTAAATAACAAAATTATATAATAAAGGCACGATCCAAATAACTAAAATTAACCATACATCAAAATTTTATGCACAGACCACTACCCAAGGAGGTGAAGTAAGAGGATCATCCTTAGGAAGTATCAACCAAGTAGGGTGTTAAATCTCAGGAATCTTTGGAGCATTCTAGCCATTTAAGGGGTCATCATGGATAGTGATAATCCAACCATCAGTTAGCTACACAGGAACAATAATGCTTACTAGAGACCACTATGAAGGACCAGCATTAGACTTACCATGAGAACTCCATCCACCTTAGGGAAGGGTGAGGAGAAAAGTGACCCCTACTTTTAGACTGACTTCTACTTTGATGCCTCTTGGGAGGAAGAGGTGGAAAAATGTAAGGCAGGCTATTAGGTATAACTCTACTCATGGTACAAGTCCCCTAGTGGTCAAAGAGTTCTTGCAGGGGGTGGAGGTCCAAAGCCATCTTTTCAACTTGGGCTTGAATCTAAAAATAAACTAAAGAAATAATAGTAACTTTTTCATTAACATAAAATGATATTTCACATGCCTCATAATTAAAAATAGCATTGTTCCTAGCTTTCCATAGCTAAAAGAGAATAATAGCATTTAAGAATTTCCAAAGAAAGGCAATAGAGACTGGCTAATTATAAAAAAACTCCAAAGCATACTTATCACCAAAAGAAAGGCTTAGGGTGATCAAGATGAAATAATAAATGAATCCAATGCCAAGCACACTAGATTTCAAACAAAACTAAAATAGCTTTTTGAAGGATTTTGGATGCTTACAATTTAGATAGAAGGGATGAGGAATGCATAGGTAGGGCAACCTCTCACCTAGGGGGGTCCTTGTTAAATTAAATGCCATAATAAATGAGACAATTTATGTTCCAAGATAGGGTGCCACACATGATCCAGATGGGTGAGCCAAGTCCTACGAGAAGAATGGAGGCCCCAGTGCCTATTAAGTTTATCTAAAGCCATTCAGAGAGAATAAACTCATCACCTAATAAAGAAGTATAGGAGAGTAACTTTATAAGTGTGTATCATAGTTCCACCTCCAGTCCTTCCACTAGGACCTAGGATGTTGTAGGACAAGTTTATATAACATAACATCAGGTAGCAATTCCTGAATGTGAATAATAAAAGGTAAGTGTGCACTTTTAACTAGAACATGCTTTTTAGATAAAGCTAGGAAATCCAATCTTTGAAGGTAAACAAATCATAGATAGTGTGAATCCCTTTTCAAAATGATCATAGAGCTTTAATACTTGGTAATTCAACCATAGGAATGAAAGACGTATTAAGTATAGGGGACCACCATAATATATGGTCATTAAAAGAAAACCCTATGTAAAAACCATCCCCCATCCACTTCAAGAGGGTTTTGACTGCTTCAAAATTATTCTATATAATTTTGACCATAAAAGAGCTAGTAATATTAATAGGAATAATAGTGATGAGAAGGGAATGAAATCCAATATTTTTCCAACTGGTTTTACCATAAGGAGAACCCATAGAGATATCATGTATTAGAATAATTTTCTAATATTCATTACCCTTAATATCTTAAACAACCTACTTTACACATAGGACCATACTTTGTCGATAGGTGTATTGATGCCCATGCCACCTTTATCATGAGGGAGGCAATAAATATTCCATGCCACTCAATGAAAAAACCATGCCTAATTATAATTGGCCTAGAGGAAATATTTGAGGAGCTTGGCCATAGTATCATAAGAGGCCTTAGAGGGAGCTGAGATGGAGGAATAGTAGACATGTGTAGTGACTAGGATCTTAGTGCAAATCTAAAACTTGCCTGCTAGAGATAGGGGCTTATTGATATAATATGTAATCTTATTTTCAATCCTATTGAAGACATGTTGTTAAATCTTGGCTAGAAAACTATCACAAGCAAAGGGGATGCCCAAGAACTTGAATTTTCCCCCCGAATAATCCATTACCAATTATACTTGTGTATCCACTTAGGCATATCATCACACTTTGACAAAAACAATGGGTTTTTCACCATTGTAGGTTAGAGTTGAAGTCAAAAATAAATTTTCAAGGCATTTTTTAGCTTCATTAAAAGTGGCCTCTTGTTCTACAACTTTTTTAACTTCAACTATAACTGTGATTTTTTTTTAAATCCCCATCTATATATCCTTTCATCTAGAGAGTATGTAATTATATATGAACTATTACAATGCAATTTTGTAAATTATGCATTGTTTTAATATTAATAGTCATCATTTAATGAAATAAATAAATAGGTTTTCATATTACAAAATTAAGTTTAGAGGAGACACCTAGGCATTTCTCAGCTACCAAGTTACTTGGATAGTTTATTTTAAGTAATCTCGTAATGTTTTTTTATTTTTATTATTTTTTTAGATATGGAAATGGATGAAAAAATTTAAAATAAGGGGGGTAAATGTTGAGTCTAATTTATATAGGTATTGTCATAAGTTAATGGGGATGGGTGAAAATGGTTGAAAATCAATGTACAAAATAAAAATGAATGTTGAAGCTAGATGTGTTTGACTATGTTGTTGTTGTCTATTAAGCTCATTCATATCACTAAAATTATCCCTCTAACTACTTAGAATATGAATATGCCCTACCTAATCATGAGAAAGATTAGTAGGTTGCCATGATTTCAAAAAAAGTGTCACAATTCTATTTTATGCCTCTTCTTTATATAAAAAACAAATGGCTCATTGAAGGAGTGCAACCACTATACATTAAATTTTTCTCAGAATTGAATTAATGAAAGTAGTAGTTACAATGATGTTTCCATCAAAATAACTTAGAAAAAAATATATATAACCACCCAGAAGTTGAAACCATAAGTAGAGAAGGGGACCATGTTTATGAATGCAAATCCAATGCCATCAATGGTACCCAATTGAGTTACAAAATTGAATGACCTAATCCTCATCACAAAAGGAAATTATTCAGGGGTTAGTTTTTCAAAGGTTACTCAAAGCCCTAAACTTATGGTGCTTAAATTTTTCATTAGAAGAGACAATCCATATTTAAGTAAGCTTTCAATTGATACACAATCGGTTGAGAGTATAGAAGTTTTTATGCCACAAGCATAATATAAATATAAAAACAAAATAAGTGTTGTGACAAAACATATCACAACCTATAATGATATAATAATGTATCATGCATGGGAAAATCCAAATTTTACAAAATATAAAAAAAAACACCCATGAATATGGGATAAACATAAATGTTAAATAGATCTCATATAGATAAGAGTAGGAGATAAACTAAAACTATTATTTTACATAAGTGTTTGTCAAGTGTGTGATATATTAGTATCTAAGATTTTTGATATTTTGGAGTTATGGTTAAGGCTTATATAAAAAAAAATTGTCATACATTTTTCCAATACTCTACTTTGTTAAACATCATCTTGAGGTCTAGTTTCTAGTCAACAATAATACAGTAGAAAAGTAAAATCATTGTTCAAATCATATATACTATAGGGGATAGTGCACTTCTTAGAGAAATTATTATACTACAGGGGCTTACTATATTTTCTAGTGCAATTATCACATCTATATTTAGAAAATAGATAAATGGGTATGCCTGATGTAGGTCTACTAAGCTCATGAGATCATATAATTAATGCAAGTAAACCCAAATCTTTTACTTTATTGTAGAGCTCAGGGAATGTAATAATGAGTTTGGTCTTTAAATTATGCACTTGTTTAGAGACTTCCACGGTGATATATAGTGGATTCATGGTGGTTGCCACTATGGAAATAGAAATAATTCAAATTAAGCACATTGGAAAATTAATAGAATTAAGGGCAAATATGAGTAGCACATCATCCTTCTTGATACCTAGTTATTGTAATCCACTGCCAACCTGGTTTACCTTGTCTTTGAATTATTTAAAAGAGAGTTTCTCCTAAGAATCAACATAAATGAGTTCTAATTTTTAAGCATAAGATGATGAATATCTAAATAGGAAAGAAAGTATGTTTGCATGTCATCCTTTGGAAGTAACAAGGGAACATCGAGGGACCTACACTTGCAATTGGTAACAAATGTGTGGATTTTTTTTAAGCCTACTCTATCATGATATTTCCACGTTTCATCAAGATATGTTTTCATTATTTTTTTATTTTGTTTTGTAAAAAAATCAATAGCTACTTCTGGAGATCCAAACAATAGGATACAGTCTACAACTTTTTATTATTGGAATGCTTCACATTATATTAACAAAAAAATATAATTACAAAAGGTTAAAAAATAAAGTATCCAAACACACCATGGCTCAAAATCCTTACCAAAGGAAAAATTTGGCTCTAAAACAACAAAATTAAGTAGTCAAGGCACATTCAAACAACTACAAATAGCCATATAGCATAGTTTTATGCACATGCCATCACCCCAAGAGGTAAAGGTGGAGGATCATCCTTGAAAGCATCAACCAAGCAGGTGGTTCCATTTCAAGAATATCCTTATCATTCTAGTCATCCAAGGGGTCATCATGAATAGTGATAGGCTAAGCATCAGTCAGTTGTAAAGGAATAATAGTGCTTATTAGAGACTATTTTGAAGGACCAGCATTAGACATGCCATGAGAACTCTAGTCACCCCTTGGGAGAGGGTGAGGAGAAAAGTGATCCTTACTTAGATGCCTTTTTGGGAGGAGGAGGTTGTGGACTACAAGGTGAACCATAAAGTGAAACTCTATTCATGGTGCAAAGGGCACTCCCTTAATGGTTGAGGAGATCCCACAGTTGGTAGAGGTATAAAGCCATCTTTTCCAATTGGGATTGAATCTACAAATAAACTGAAGAAATAATAGAAACCTTTTCATTGATATAAAATGATATTCCACATGCCTCATGATTAAAAATAACATAAATGATATTCCATAGATAAAAGAGAATAATGGCATGAAAGAATTGCCAGAGAAAGGTAATAGAATCTAGAAAATTATAAAAACCTCCAAAGATCACATGTCACCAAGAGAAAGGCTCAGGGTGATAAGGCTAAAATAATAAATGAATCCAATGCTAGGTATACTAGGTTTTTGAACAAAACTAAAATAATTTTTTAAATGAATTTGGAGCTTACAAGATAGATAGAAGCGCGGGGGAATGCATAGGTGGATCAACCTCACATCAAGGGAGAGTCCTTGGTAAATTAAACACTATAATAAATCAGTCACCTTAGTTTCTAGGCTAGGGTGCCACACATGATCTAGACAGGTGAGCTAAGTCTTGAGAAAATACTAGAGGCCCCAACACTTGTTGAGCTTGTCTAAATTTAGATAAAATAGACTTGTCACCTAATAAACAAGCTTAGGAGAGTAGATGTTGAAGTGCATATCACAGTTCTACCTCTAGTCTTTCCACCAGGCCCTAGGAGGTTCCAATCCAAGTTTATATAGGATAACATCAGGTATAATTCTTGAATGTGAAGAATAGAAGATAAGTATACATTATTTAACTAGAACATGGTTTTTAGTTTAGGATAGGGAATCCAATATCTAGAGGTAACCAGATCATAGATAGTGAGAATCTCTTTTTAGAATAATTACAGATCTTTAATAGCAAGTAATTCAACTAGGGGAATGGAAGAACTATTAAATATAGGGGACCAACATAAGTTATGGTAATTAAAAGATGACCCTACATGTAAAAATTATCCCCGACCAACTTCAATAGGGTTTTGACTACTTCAAAATCATTTCATATGATTTTGACTATAAAAGATCTAGTAATCTCGATAGGAATAATAGTGATGAGAAGGGAATGAAATCCAATATTCTGCCAATGGGTTTTACCATAAGGAGAGCCCATAGAGATATAATGTCTTAGAAGAATTTTATAATATTTATTACCCTTAATAGCTCACACAACCCACTTTACACGTAGGTCCATTCTTTTTCAATAGGTGTCAATGATGCACATACCACATTTATCATGAGAGAGGTAGAAAATATCCCATGCCACAGTTATCATGAAGAACACAACAAATATCCCATGCCACCTAATGAAAACCCTAGGCCTGATTATAATTGGCTAGAAATATCTGAGGAGCTTGGCTAAAGTTTCATTGGAGGCCTTAGATCAAGCCTAGCTAGATGAATAGTAGACATGTGTAGAGACCAAGATCTTAATGCAAATATGGAACTTACCCACTAGAAATAGAGGCTTAGTGATCTAATATGTAATCTTCTTTTCGACCCTGTTGAGGACATACTACTAAAGATCAACTGACAAACTCTCATAAGCAAAGGGGATGCCCAAGAACTTTAATATTTTCCCTTGAGCAATCTATTGACAATTATACTTTTGAAACCACTCAAGCATAGGCATCATACTTTGACAAAAATAATGAGTTTTCTTCCATTGTAGGTCAGAGATGAAAGCCAAAAACAAAGTGTCAAGGCATTGAATAGCTTCATTAAAAATGGCCTCTTGTTTTATAACTATTTTAACTTCAACCATAACGATGATTGTTTTTTTTAAATCTCAGTATATATATCCTTTCACCTAAAGAGTATCTAACTATATATGAACTATTACAATGCAATGTTAGTAACTAGGTATTATTGTAATATTAATAGTCATCATTTAATGAAGGAAACAATCATGTTTTCATTTTTAGACTATCAAAATTTACTTCTCAGTGGCAATGTTTAGTCTTTTTAAATGATAATGTCTGCATCAATTTATCCATTATAGAGTTGTTTGCCCTTAGAGATTGTTATTTTCATCTAGAAACATCGATTTATACATGTATGGAATTAGTTGTCCTTCAAGATTACTATTTTAATCTATAAATAAGGAAAACTTTTTAGGAGAGGATACAATAGAATGTAACCCCCTTTCCACCTATCATCATTATAGCACCTTGACCATGCCCTAATTTGGTTGCATGGGTGTATATAATAATATAATTTTTCTACCTTTTTTTCATGGGTGTATATATAGGGTATACAATGAATTTTTAAGCATGTGATTTTATCCTAAAAATTGTCTTTTAGCCCAACATAGTAGTGTAGCTAGATTGAGGCCATCTTACACTAGTTAACAAGAAATTTTTAAAACTCCTAATGAGGTCATTAATCAATGCACTAGGTGACCAATCCAATTTAAGCACTGAGAAATTTATATATCTTTAAAAATAGGTCTACTTGAATGGTATTGACAACCCAAATATGTATTATATAATTTTACTAAAAAATGCATGTTTATGATTGATTCTAACCTTGGTTTTGTTAGTTTAGGCATTATCAATTTGTAAAAGTAAATTTGGTCCCATTATTTTGAATATCCCTATTTGTTACCTCTATTATAGGAAAATATAACATTTTTTGTGGTCCAAATTTCCCACAACACATTGTATACCTAACAATTGAAAATATTTAATATACACAATAAGTCACTTGTCTCCACAAAATATAATGTTTTTTTAATGGAATTATTACAAAATTATTTTTTATTTTTTATTTTTTGATCGATATTGAGGGAAAGGGCCCTCACCTGTACAAAAAGTGATAAAACAAACATAAGTGGTGAATTTCAAACATGATGGTATTGCCAATGCAATGCAAGTCCCAGAGGGAGAATGACCAAAAACCAAGGAATAAACTCAGATACACAAAGTAAAAAGGATCCCTAATAACAAAAATGACCCAAATAGGAAGCAACAATAGAGAAACATGACTATTAACTAAGAGAGCCTAAGTTGTTTTATCTAATGAATATACATCTGTTAGGGTTGTAACTACTATCCAAACCAATAATATACACCATAGTGTTTATCCTTGTCTCATTTAAGAGAGAATCCAAAACCCTTGAATCCTTCACATGTCCTCCAATAGATCCCCTAGTAGTTTATTCTTCTATAGTTATCACCACACCATAGCTCAAGAAGAAATGAAGTAGGTAACATGCAACACTTAGAATGGCCTTAGATTCAAAAAAATTATGAATGGATGAAGGGATGGAAATGGATGGAACTAGTACTATGTTGGAGGGAAACTAGACTATGAGGCATCTAAACATGTCATGAATTCAATTCCATAAAATCACTCAATGGGACCAAGCGTAGGAAATGGGAATTTGAGAAAGGAGTCACATCTAAATTTCTCTGTAAGCTGAATAACTTGTTTGATCCATATATTATATGGTTGATTAACTAATATTTAATAAAGTTTAATGACATATGTTGATCATGGGATAGTTTGTGTTGCTTAATTTACATTATTAGTTTCTTATGAGTTATTAGTAATTTTATATTCAGTATATTATGGTCATATTTGATTATTATACCATATTATTTTATTTATATAATATTTTTTTGGGCTAACTACCATCATTGTTGTGAGGTGGATGTAGGACAGATTCTTCCCTTAGAGTGTGATGGTGGGAGAGTATCATCAGAGAGGGTGGTATAGATGGATACATTGGGGGATGATAGAGAATGAAAACTAGAAACCCTTACACACACGACTTAGTTTATCATGTTTTGTAAATTAAATTTTTGATATAGATAGTGTAGCATGTTTTGTGTACTTTTCCTTTTAGGTGATTATTAATATATTTTCTAGTATTATCTTGATTGATGATAATGATCATGTTATTCCGTTGAGTGATCTCATTAGTTTTATGATCATACTAGCTTATCTTGTATAATGCAATTGATTGGCTAAATGAGTAAATTTATAGATGTTGTGCTTACCTTACTGCTTTTTTTGAAATGGTTGTGTAGAATAACATTTTGATGTTGCAATCATTAAAAAGTATAGATGGATTCTTTTGTTATTTAGCTACAAGATTATTATTATTATTATTATTATTATTATTATTATTATTATTATTATTATTATTATTATTATTATTATTATTATTATTATTATTATTATTATTATTATTATTAATCTATGTGTCAAAGGATATAAATAACATTATTTTTAAATATCTTTATATTTGATTAATTATTGACCCAAGGTTTGATTTTAATACATATTAATACATTATTTTTAATTATTCAATGATTTTAATAAATCATTGTATTTACTATGTATATTAGTGGATAGCATATTAACATAGAACTATAATATTTTTATACCTAAGAGTATTGTCATGCAATGTAATCATTGTTGTATTGTATTTAGTTGAGGGTCATTACATGGGAATACACTAGTCATCGACTAGTTGATAGACTTTACATAGAATAAACATTGGAGACTATATAATTTAAGGTTTAGTTGGTAAATGATTGTTTGTAAAGTCATTATCATGTAGATTTTATAAATAATATAAAATTATTTATTTAGGGATTCAAGAGAAGCATCAAGATGATTAGGGTTACTAATCATCTGTTGATAATGAGTAACTATCATTTTGGGGAAAACATGGATTTTACTGTGTGTTCGCATGTAGGTAAATGAAAATAATGGAGGATTATATTGAGCTATCTAAGCATGCATTTATGCAATTATGTTTATTAACCATGGATAGAGGAGAAGGAAATGGTGAGTAAGTTGATGGAAAGAAAAAAAAAAAGAAAAGAGAGAAGTTTGTGGGGGACACGGTGTACTGCATATAGAGGAGATATATAGAAGAGAAGAGGGTGATAGTGGAATAAAAGAGAAAGGAATATTTTCAGCTCCTTAGTATATTTACCAGGTTGGTTTTGTATTTCAATTCCTATGTGGGCTATATTGAATGGTTTTCAAATTAGTTTGGTTACTCTGTATTCTTTATTTTAATCTTAAAAATAAAATGGGTTGTATGTATGGCCCTATGGAAGGATTGTCCTCCACAGAACCCTACATCCACCCAGGGTGACCTAAGAAGGTTGGGGTAGAGTCATGGGTTTTGGCCTTAGTTTTTATAGGCTTTTGTAAGCTTTGTCCTAAACTTCTCTTGCAAATTTGAATAGCATTATTTAGTCTTAGAAGATTATTTTATTGTATATATATACAATATGGCTCGATGTCAATAGATTTGAACTAGTTGTTATATATTCATATATAGATATATTGAAAAACTTGGGATGGTATGTATCTTTGACTATGTAGACCTATTCAAATTTTATTGGTTATAAATATAAGGGTTTTATTTATATAAAATCAGACTATGTAATATATATACAGATATAGATATATATGTGTGTGTGTGTGTGTGTGTGTGTGTGTGTGTGTGTATATATATATATATATATATATATATGTCATTTTTCAAAAGAAAATTAGTAATGTTTAAAATGTATTGGCCATAATATGTCTGCATCGATAGAATTGATGTATTGAATTTGAATGGAAATATATTGATTAGTTCTTTAAAGAATTCCACCCATTTTTTATTATTGTGTTTTACATGACTCTGTGTAGAGGCCAAAACATGCATTTTAATTCTCGTTTAGATTTATAAGAGCAATATGGATCCATCCATAATATATAATTACTTGGGTTTGGGTATATAAATATATGACTGTTGTTTAAAACTTGACCCTATAAACAAAATTATACATAGAGGTTTAATTGAATTTATAGAACATAGATTACAGTGGAATGTATAATACATATACATGTTTACTAAATATGACTGTATATAAAGACTATATACATGAACTATAATTTATTATCAGTGTAGTTGGGTATAGTCACATGTGTGTTTTGAAATTGTTTGAAGTGTCAATTTTGAATCAATTATGCTAACATATTTTGATTTAAAAGGAAATTGGCAAAATTATACTATGTATATGTTTTATTGGTGAATTGGTATCTAAGTTGGTAGTGTATTCAATAATACATCGAAGCACATTGAGTTGGCAGGAGTTAATACAAACGCATATTCAAGGATGTTTTAAGATCATGCTAGTATTTTGGTAATTTTAGACTTTATGAAAAAATGTACATGCCTCAATTCTTGGAAGTTAGTAGGAGAATTAGTCATTGATAAATTTTATCATGTTGATAACTAAGGGAAATTACTAAGCTTATTATAAGTTGAAAGAAGCCAATAGGAATTAAGCACATATCCAAATCAGTTATGATGGGGGCTGGAAAATATAAATAATTCTCTATTCATTCTATTCAATCATATTTGAAAGCTTCTCATGGAAAGGAAACACTGTTAGTTTGGATTTTGAGTGAAAAGATTACAAAAAATCATTACCAAGTATGCCGTGAATAAGTTTAATAACTTTTTGAAATTTTTTTTGAGTTATTTAGATAGTTTTGGAAAGAAACACACTTTTGGTCTGCATGTTATTTATTTTGATGAAGTTGTTGGTTTATAACTTTGCATATTGATTTTGGAAAGAAAGCCTATAGTTTTTATTAGTCAAATATATTATTTATTTCATGAAAATTTGACACACATGGACTGTGATAAATATTTTGGTGGATGATGGAGCTTATATATGTTTGTTTCCTTGGATTTGGACATAATCTTTTTGAAATATTGAGACTTTGACAACATGAATTTTTATATGGTTTAAGTGAGTATATATTATAGTCATATTTTTTCGAGCAAGATATATATAGATGTTTTGAACATTTTTTAGTTTCAGAGACTTATTAAAGGTTTTTGGGTTGAAAAAGTTTTGTTGTTTTTAAGCACATATGTTGGTTCCTAGTTCAAGTTGGATATTAGAAAATATATAGGTTTTTATTTTTTATCAGGTATACCTTTAGTCCTAGGTTTTTATGAGAATATTGTAGTGTTGTTAAAAGATGTTATTTTTAGTTTGGAATTTTCATAAGACATTAGTTTTGTAAATAGACTTTGCATGCATATGCCATGAAATTTTGAAAAGATTTCAAAAGATTATTCAAGACTTTGAGTTCTTGAAAACAACTTTGTATGTTGCTACATGAGTATTTTGAAAGGTTCAAATGATGGGGTTGGATGTGAATTGAAAGGTTATATCTGAATGTAGTTGAATATATATAAACATGACTATTCTTACTATTTTGAAACCATAGTTTTTAGGTGATAGTCTCATTTTAAAATATTGGTCTTTAAAATAAAGAGATAGATAAAAATATAAAGTTTCTGTTGGATTTAAATCTCAGTATCAAAATCTTGGGTTTTGTTTTGAAATTGGATGTTGAAATAATACTAATTTGAGGAAGTTAGTTGTTTCTTGATTAAGAATTTTGATAAGGATTTTATTTTGAACAAATGATTTCTACTTCAAAATATTATGTAATGTTACATTTTGAAAAGTATTAGTCTGGAATCATTTCACAGAACTATGTTGGGGCTTGATTCAATAATATAAGCACAATTTGTTGTGAAATTTTTTCATGGTTTCATTTGAAGTTTGGATAGTATATTGTTGATATTTTAATAAATTATAAGTTACTTTCTAGTTTGAAATATGACATATTGAAATATG
>JARHVA010000253.1:6050000-6067500 GCA_037957365.1 Torreya grandis | reverse complement strand
GCTTGGATAGCTTTTATCACAGCTAAGATTTCTTTATGATTTGAATGATAATTCAACTAAGCTTTCTTGAAACTGCCAGAGGCATATCTGCAAGGTTTTTCAATTCCATCGGCTAACCTTTCTTTTAATATGGCTCCCCAATATTGATCTGATGCATCAGTTTCAATAATCTTCTGACCATTTCCTGGTAACAATAAGGGAGGCAAATTAGCACATTTCTGTTTAATGCTTTTCACAGCAAAACTCATTTCTTCATTCCAAGCAGGAGGCTTTTTAGACAATCTTTTGTTAAGTAACACTCTATCTTGAGCAACATTAAAATAGTGACCAGCAATGTAATTAACACAACCCAAGAATCTTTGCAACATTATTTTATTAGTAATCTCATCAGGAAAGTTTTGTATATTCTGTAAAACATGAGGCTGAACACTGACTTCTCTTGATCTAAGCGTAATCCCAAGAAAATCAATTTCATCTTTGAAGACTACCATTTTTTTCTGATAAGACCAAACCATTATCAAAGACAATCTGATAAAATTGTTGTAAATGTTTAAGATGATCCTTAGGTGATTTACTAAAAATAAGTATATCATCAATGTATACTATAATGAACTGACTATAGGCAGCAAAAATTTCATTCATCATTTTCTGGAAAATACTAGGAGCAGTCTTAAGGCCAAATGGAAGAACATTCCATTCATACTATCCGAATGGGGTGATGAATGCTGTCTTATACTTAACTTTTTCTGCTACCTGAATCTGCCAAAATCCTGATTTCAAATCAAATTTACTATACACCTTACTACCAGCTATTCTCTATAAAATCTCATCTTTAGAGGGGATAGGATGTTGAACAGGAACTACATATTTATTCAGAGGGATGTAGTTTATCACTAATCTTTTCTTACCCCTGACTTGCTCACTTCTCTTGTTAACATAAAAAGCTTCACAACCCCATGGGCTATGAGAATCTCTAATTAAACCTTGTTCTTTTAACTGCTTAATCTCTGCAAAACATTCTTCTCGAAGAGAAGGCGACATTCCAGAGTGGTGAGCTTTAAACTTGGGTTCAACATGCTTACCATTCTTATCAGTGACTAACTGTAACTCTATATTACACACGTGTTTTCCTATGCTAAAAAGCAAGAGGATTGTCATAACAACAATCTCTTATAATCTTTGTAAGCACATGATCTATATCTGCTTTACAACAACTGATTTTTTGAAAAATCAACTCATTATTTACAGGTTTCTAAACTTTGGACTTTAATGGAATCTTACACTCATATCCATGATTTTTATACAAGGAATACTTTTGTGCCAGCAAAACTTCATGCTTACTTATGGTGATGGGATAAAAGTAGGCTAAATTATCTGATCCAAAAATCATATCAAACAATGGGATTTCATGATGTATGACCTTGAAATTAAATATGGTATTCCCTAGGAGAACAGGAACACTAGCTGAATATTCAGAAATCACTGTCTTCGTATTGAAGGTTAGACAAACAAAATCAGGAACCCATTTATCTATAGGAATAGCATGAAATCTAGCTAAGGAGGCATCTGCACCAGCATCTAGCACAACATCTAAAGCATAGGCTTTAAAACCTTTCCACCTAATACTTACTTCACAGATAGGACTATTGGTTTCATAAACAGAAACTTGATGGATATTATTATCGACTGTCATATGAGTAGCATTATATTCTCCTTCTACAGCATCAGCAACTCTTATTAATTCTTCTTCAAACTTTTGCTTTTCATCTTCCTCATCAGCTTCTTCTCTAAGCAGAGTTTCTAATTCTACTTTTGCCTTTTTCAAGAAGAGTTGTAGCGTCTTAATACGCTTTGTTCTCCATTCTTTCCTATGGAGATCTGTAAAAGAAGAACTAACAACTTCTTTACCTTTATTAAGACTTTGCTGAGAAAACTAAGAAGACAAAGAATTTTTCTGATTCTGCATATAATCTAACTGATTTAAATATCTCCTTTCAGTCTCTTGAATTTGACTTTGAAGAAACATTTTCTCGGACATCATATAAGGAGGGAGACTATCATATCTATTTTTCAACTGCTGTAATTGCTGAGACAAGCTTAAACTATAAAAAAATTGGTTTGTAGAATATTGCATACTATTCATCTGAATCTGAAAACCAATTTCTGATTCATAATCTGATGACAATTCTGACTCAAAATCATACTCTTCATTATTCATATTAATAACATTTTCTTCATTTGATTCTTCATCAGTAAATTCAAAATCAGATTCATACTGAGCTTCATCAGCAGGAATTAAAACATAATCATCTTCTGTAATTTCATGACTCTGCAGGAAATTAACTTTCTTTGATTTATCCTTTTTCTGAGGACATTTGCTAGCATAGTGATTCCCTTGGCAAAGGAAACACTTTATAGCGGCTTTCTGAAACCCATGTTTCTTTTTCCTAAAGACCTTTTTCTGATAAAATTTTCTTTTGTATTTAGGCTTTCTAGTCCATCGAGCAACAGGTTGCATAGAACACTGCCAAGCAGATTTCTGTTTATACTTCTGCTTATATCTTTGCTTCCTATATTGCTGAGGACTGCTAGAACAACCATAACCATTTTCCAAAGAATTACAGAACTTAATACCAAGCTGTTTATGAAACTACATATTTTCTTTATGAGCTTTGTGCTCTTCACACAGCTTTTGATTTGTTTTTCTTATATCCTGATTAATCCTTCCAAAGGACATATTAGAAAATTGTATACCCATAGCAGCTTTATACTTTTCTGCAAAGTACTTAGGAAAAGATTTAATATATCTAACCTTATATGCGGGATTAAACATTTCACTAGAAGCATATAATAAATTTTCCATTTCACACATATACTCTTCTAATCTGGACATATCACAACATTGTGCTCTGAGAAACTTTGACCTATTGGCTTCTCTTTCATCTTCTATGACCCCGACAAACTCATAATAAATGGCTTGACAAAGACACGGAACAGGTTCTGCATGATTAACTATTGCATCTTTATACTAACTATTTCTAGCATCCCACCATTCTTTAATATTACCAATAAAACCATTTATAATTTGTTGGGCCATAGTTTTGGCATCTCTTTTTAAGCCAAACATATGTACGCTTGCCCATGAGAGCATAGCATGACACATCTCTTTTCTTTTAGCAGGAGGTTCACAGTTGAACTGCCAAAAGAAAGGCTGTAGACTCAGAGTCCTTATTTGTCCATCTAGAGGCTGCTTTAAAGTTTCTCCATCAGAGAAGTAACTATATTTTTCTGGTTCTCCTATCTTGACCATGCCTATCTTAAAGGCTTTATCAATTTCAAGCTGTGGAGCTTTCATACTAAGAGGAGTTACTATGGGCTTAAATATTTCTTCCTTTTCTATGTTTTCTACTGTATCCCAATTGAGGATACCAGCTTCAGTTATATTTAAACTCAGAGGTTGAATCTCTGTTGGCTGACTTGTTGGTAGCAACACAAGGTGTTGCTGTTGGGAAGAAACCTCTCTATTCAATGAATCTATACCATAAATAATAGTATCAACCTTTGTTTCTACATCAAAAACTTCAGACTTTAACTCTTCTTGACAGTGTGCTATATCCTGATGACCAGTAATAACTGTATCTATCTTAGTACTAATTTCTTCTTCTTTCTTAACTATGTGATATACTTCTTTCTCTATCTTTTGCTGAATATGTGCAGAGTGTACCCCAGTATTAATATCCATGGTTTTTAAGGCTTTATCTATATCTCCTTCCTGATATAATTCAATACTTTTCAACATCTTAGAAATCTAATCCAGACTATCCTGAATACTGGAAACTCTTTTGTTAATACACTTAGTGGCTAGATTATTCCAGTTCATCAACCGTACTTCAGTAGGTTGTTCTATGGATCTATCTGCAGTTCTCCAATAATACATTTGAGATCTATTCTTTCCATCTGGTGAGTATTGATTAAAATCAGAGGTTTTGGGGAAAACCTTTTCATTATAGGATTCATCTCCTTGGGGTGTCTTCCAGATATGACCATCATCAAAATCAGAGGGATTTTGAGATGTGCTTTCCATATGAAGATTCTTCTTATATGATAACAACTGTCTATTCTTTTCAAACAGTTTCTACAATTCTATGTCTCTCTGACTTCTAGAGCTGACCATGTTAATAACAGCATGGCTAGGCCTTTTAAGGATAATTTTGCAGTCGGGACAATAGAATGAATCTATCTGGGGATCATGAATCTTCTGAGGGTGAAGACATTGAGAAGGGAATGATAGAGATGAACTTGAGGAAGGTTTCTTAGACGTATCAAACCTTATAATTGATTTATCTGAGAGATCTTTAACAGAGGTTGCACGTGCAAGAGATTGACGAGCAGGCTGTAGGAATTATGTGTCTACGACCCATTTTTGATGAAACTTTAATTTAGACCATTGAATAGCTTCAGACGCCATTACTTGACTATGTGATGTCCCTTTGGTCACCACGCTTTTGCCAGGCGTGGGGGAATGCTTAACAGCAGGATACAGGGTATTCGTCAGACGATACATGACTTGATATTGTAAAGCAAGAGGACAAGATCCAGTAAGCATGTGGATACCTTCATTCTGAATAAAAGCTTAAAGATTTGATTCAAATGTTTCTCTTGGTGGATGCCAATAGGATAATTGGGATAGACAGTGGTAAAAATGGAACCAGCATGAAGACCAGTTTGGACAGCTGATTGCAAACAATCAGAGAAGTACAAATGGCGATTATCTAAAAGACAAGATAACATACTAGCATTTAAACCTTTTCTAAATAGAGGATGAAAACCTAAAGAAATAGCACCTATATGCAAGAATTTATATTTCGTTTGAGTCTTTAAGGCAAGAATATCTTTTTCAGACAAGATCTGAAGAAAGTATTTATCTTGATCATTCGACTGGATATGTAAAACATTCTCAACAACTTTTATATTGGTTTTAGCAACTAGATTAAAAGACAAAAATTTGTCATAGACATCAAAGGGTTTTAAGGTATGTAATTGCCAAGCAGGGCTAGGAGTGTTTTCTTCAATTTCTAAAGTATCAGAATTTACAGTTGATACAGATAACTCATCGAGAGTGCATGTATCAGGCATACCTGGAACAACTTCAACTGGATGATTTAGAGCTTCCATTATGACGCCTATTTTTAGTACTTAAATCGGATCCACAAAATGCCTATCCTTTGGCTTAGGAGGGACCACGCCACTTCCCTATCTTCGACGCTGAATTGAACGCGATACCGAATCACAGTAGTTGAAGGAGCCAGAGAACAACTAATACAGAACTCAAGAAAGATATTGCATCAAAGTAAACAGATACTTAGAAATGAAACATTCATTCATGGATCAAACATAGCTTAAACATGGCTCTGATACCATTTACTACAGGATCTTTCAAACTTCTTACTTTCGCACTTTCTTATTAAAACTTGTATACAATTCCAACCTAAACTATAGACTTACAGAACTAACAGACTTCAACTCCAAGCTAGATCTTATAATGATCTTAGACACTCTGAATGATCTTATCCTAAGGATCTCTCCCGAATGATCTGTCTAATAACTCAGAGAACTCCCTAATGATTTGTGTGTGTTTGTTTACATATATATATATATATACATATATATATATATATATATATATATATATATATACAGATCATGTATATATGAATGGTGTGTGTGTGTGTGTGTGTGTCTATATATATATATATATATATATCTGTAAGCTATATATATTTACATATATATATATATATATATATATATATATATGTATTCATTGTATATATGTATATGTATATATATATATATACATATACACACACACAGATATATATATATATATATATATATATCTATGTATATATACATGTACATATATGTATATATACATATAGATATATGTACATATATATATATACATATATATATATATACATACATATATATACATACATATACATATATATATATATATATATATATATATATATATGTGTATATATATATATATATATATGTATATATATATATGTATATATATATATGTATATATATATATGTATGTATGTATATGTACATATACATACATATATATATATATATACATATATACACATATACATATACATATACACACACAGATATATATATATATACATGTACATATATGTATATATACATATAGATATATGTACATATACATATACATATATATATATATATACATATATATATATACATATACATAAATACAGATATATATAAATATTCATTTACATATAGATATATATGTGTGTGTGTGTGTGTGTGTGTGTGTATAAATATATCTATATGTATAAATGTATATGTATATATGTATATATGTGTATAAAAAAACTCCGAATGATCTTATCCTAGGTATCCAGCAAGCATGTGGATACCTTCAGTCTGATACCATTTACTACAGGATCTTTCAAACTTCAAACTTTCGTACTTTCTTATTAAAACTTGTATACAATTCCAACTTAAACTACAGAATTACAGACTAACAGACTTCAACTCCAAGCTTGATTTTTGAATGATCTTATAATGATCTTAGACACTCCGAATGATCTTATCCTAAGGATCTCTCCCGAATGATCTGTCTAATAACTCAGAGAACTCCCTTATTTATAGCATTAGGCAAGGAAGATCAATGGTTATCACAAGCCGACAAGATCAATGGCACACAAAAAAAGAGGCAAAAGATGCGATAAACATGTGGGTTATGGGCCCACAACGCACCGCCAAAAAGCAAACAATAACTAAAGTCTATCGACACGGCCGATAGAATACCGCCTTTGAAAGTGGTGAGGTCCACAAACATGACATAAAGAGAGTTATAGTGCTCTCCACTCACTACCACGGACAGACCCTATGATTAGTCATCATCTATGAATTCATGTGAACCAGCTGGAAAATATGGTGAGTTTTCAGTGTCACCAGTGTCATCATTAGTATCACTAGGAGTGTGGTCCATGAATAAAGCAGTTGGCATCCGACACAATCTTCCATCAGGCATTTCTAGAAAGATAGCTTCATGACTGACAGTTATCTTTCTCCATAGTGAAGCAACTGGTAAAGCTGGTTGTATACGAGCATGGGAATTATACTGATGATTCTGCACCAAGAATAATTCAAAATGCACTCTAAAAGGAATCCTTAATGCAATAAAAATATTGTGAAGCATATTGGGCGCAATGTTTACATAGTAAGTTGTGGCAGCTGTTCTTGGCATAACATAGTCAAGAAATTCAAACATATAATCTAGCATGTCTCCAGATTCCCAATAATTTTCATGACTGGGATTAAACTTAGGCCAAAATGTAGACCATCTGAAAGTAAAGGTAGTGCCCATTTTATACAACATCTATTTTAATTTATTACCCGTACCCATTAAATCTGGATTATTACCAGGTCTATTCAAGAGAGTAGTGTGAACACTATTTTCTCCTTCAATTTCTACATAATGAGTACTCCAAGAAATATTATGGAAATTCAAAGTATCTGCTGCTTCATAAGACAAAACCTTTAATCTTCTAATTTCATTTTGCAGCTGAGTTTGAACTAAAGGCCTTGAGCGCCATAAGTGCTCATGAAACTCATCCTGAATTTCAGCAACAATCATTATGTTTTTAGACTGAAATTCTCTTGTTAAATAATCAGCTACAGAATTCTTACGACAAGGAATGTGCTCAACAGAAAAATTAAAATCTGATAAATAGGTTGCCCCCTTGATTAATCTGCTCACAGATCCTTTTTTCAAATTGTCAGCTAAATTTAAAATACTCATAAAATTCTTTAAATCAAAACGAACAATGAAATGTTTGGACCTGATGAAGAACATAAAAGCTTGGATAGCTTTTATCACAGCTAAGATTTCTTTATGACTTGAATGATAATTCAGCTGAGCTTTCTTGAAACTGCCAGAGGCATATCTGCAAGGTTTTTCAGTTCCATCAGCTAACCTTTCTTTTAATATGGCTACCCAATATTGATCTGAGGCATCAGTTTCAATAATCTTCTGACCATTTCCTGGTAACTGCAAGCGAGGCAAATTAGCACATTTCTGTTTAATACTTTTCACAGCAGAACTCATTTCTTCATTCTAAGTAGGACGCTTTTTAGACAATCTTTTGTTAAGTAAAACTCTATCTTGAGAACTATTAAAATAGTGACCAGCAATGTAATTAACACAACCCAAGAATCTTTGAAACATTGTTTTATCAGTAATCTCATCAGGAAAGTTTTTTATATTCTATAAAACATGAGGCTAAACACTGATTTCTCCTATTCTAAGCGTAATCCCAAGAAAATCAATTTCATCTTTGAAGACTACCATTTTTTTTGATAAGACCAAACCATTATCAAAGACAATCTGATAAAACTGTTGTAAATGTTTAAGATGATCCTTAGGTGATTTACTGAAAATAAGTATATCATCAATGTATACTATAATGAACTGACTATAGGCAGCAAAAATTTCATTCATCATTTTCTGGAAAATACTAGGAGCAGTTTTAAGGCCAAATGGAAAAACATTCCATTCATACTGTCTGAATGAGGTGATGAATGTTGTCTTATACTTATCTTTTTCTACTTCCTGAATCTGCCAAAATCCTGATTTCAAATCAAATTTACTATACACTTTACTACCAGCTATTCTCTGTAAAATCTCATCTTTAGAGGGGATAGGATGTTGAATAGGAACTACATATTTATTCAGAGGGATGTAGTTTATCACTAATGTTTTCTTACCCCTGACTTTCTCACTTCTCTTGTTAACATAAAAATATTCACAACCCCATGGGCTATGAGAATCTCTAATTAAACCTTGTTCTTTTAACTGCTTAATCTCTGCAAAACATTCTTCTCGAAGAGAAGGCGACATTCCAGAGTGGTGAGCTTTAAACTTGGGTTCAACCTGTTTACCATTCTTATCAGTGACTAATTGTAACTCTATATTACACACATGTGTTTTCCTATGCTGAAAAGCAAGAGGATTGTCAGAACAACAATCTCTTATAATCTTTGTAAGCACATGATTTATATCTGCTTTACAAAAACTGATTTTCTAAAAAATCCACTCATTATTTACAGGTTTCTGAACTTTGGACTTTAATGGAATCTTACACTCATATCTATGCCTTTTATACAAGGAATAATTTTGTGCCAGCAAAACTTCATGCTTACTTATGGTGATGGGATAAATGCAAGCTAAATTATCTAATCCAAAAATCATATCAAACAATGGGATTTCATGATGTATGACCTTGAAATTAAATACGGTATTCCTTAGGAGAACAAGAACACTAGCTGAATATTCAAAAATCACTGTCTTCGTATTGAAGGTCAGACGAACAAAATCAGGAACCCATTTATCTATAGGAATAGCATGAAATATAGCTAAGGAGGCATCTGCACCAGTATCTAGAATAACATCTAAAGCATAGGCTTTAAAACCTTTCCACTTAATACTTACTTCACAGACAGGATTATTGGTTTCATGAACAGAAACTTGATGGATATTATTATCGACTGTCATATGAGTAGCATTATATTCTGCTTCTGTAGCATCAACAACTCTTATTAATTCTTCTTCAAACTTTTGCTCTTCATCTTCCTCATCAGCTTCTTCTCTAAGCAGAGTTTCCAATTCTGCTTTTGCCTTTTTTAGGAAGAGTTGTAGCATCTTAATACGCTTTGTTCTCCATTCTTTCCTATGGAGATCTGTAAAATAAGAACTAACAACTTCTTTACCTTTATTAAGACTTTGCTGAGAAAACTGAGAAGACAAAGAATTTTTTTGATTCTGCATATAATCTAACTGATTTAAATATCTCCTTTCATTCTCTTGAATTTGACTTTGAAGAAACATTTTCCCAGACATCATATAAGGAGGGAGACTGTGATATCTATTTTTCAACTGCTGTAATTGCTGAGACAAGCTTAAACTATCAGAAAACTGGTTTGTAGAATATTGCATACTATTCATGTGAATCTGAAAACCAATTTCTGATTCATAATCTGATGACAATTCTGACTCAGAATCATACTCTTCATTATTCATATTAATAACATTTTCTTCATCTGATTCCTCATCAGTATATTCAAAATCAGATTCATATTGAGCTTCATCAGCAGGAATTTAAACATGATCATCTTCTGTAATTTCATGACTCTGTAGGAAATTAACTTTCTTTGATTTATCCTTTTTATGAGGACATTTGATAGCATAGTGATTCCCTTGGCAAAGGAAACACTTTATAGGGGCTTTCTGAAACCCATGTTTCTTTTTCCTAAAGACCTTTTTCTAATAAAATTTTCTTTTGTATTTAGGCTTTCTAGTCCATCGAGCAACAGGTTGCATAGTACACTGACAAGCAGATTTTTGTTTATACTTATGCTTATATCTTTGCTTCCTATATTGCTGAGGACTGCTAGAACAACCATAACCATTTTCCAAAGAGTTACAGAACTTAATACCAAGATGTTTATGAAACTGCATAGTTTCTTTATGAGCTTTGCGCTCTTCACACAGCTTTTGATTTGTTTTTCCTATATACTGATTAATCCTTCCAAAGGACATATTAGAAAACTGTATACCCATAGCAGCTCTATACTTTTCTGCAAAGTACTTAGGAAAAGATTCAATATATCTAACCTTATATGCAGGATTAAACATTTCACCAGAAGCATATAATAAATTTTCCATTTCACACATATACTCTTCTAATCTGGACATATCACAACATTGTGCTCTGAGAAACTTTGACCTATTGGCTTCTCTTTCATCTTCTATGACCCCGACAAACTCAAAATAAATGGCTTGACAAAGACACGGAACAGGTTCTGCATGATTAACTATTGCATCTTTATACTGACTATTGCCAGCATCCCACCATTCCTTACCAATAAAACCATTTATTATTTGTTGGGCCACAGTTTTGGCATGTCTTTTTAAGCCAAACATCTGTACGCTTGCCCATGAGAGCATAGCATGACACATCTCTTTTCTTTTAGCAAGAGGTTCGCAGTTGAACTGCCAAAAGAAAGGCTATAGACTCAGAGTCCTTATTTGTCCATCTAGAGGCTGCTTTAAAGTTTCTCCATCAGAGAAGTAACTATATTTTCCTGGTTCTCCTATCTTGACCATGCCTATCTTAAAGGCTTTATCAATTTCAAGCTGTGGAGCTTTCATACTGAGAGGAGTTACTATGGGCTTAAATATTTCTTCCTTTTCTATGTTTTCTACTGTATCCCAACTGAGGATACCAGCTTCAGTTATATTTAAACTCAGAGGTTGAATCTCTGTTGGCTGACTTGTTGGTAGCAAGACAAGGTGTTGCTGTTGGGAAGAACCTCTCTATTCAATGAATCTATACCAGAAATAATAGTATCAACATTTGTTTCTACATCAAAAACTTCAGACTTTAACTCTTCTTGACAGTGTGTTATATCTTGATGAGCAGTAATAACTATATCTATCTTAGTACTAATTTCTTCTTCTTTCTTAACTATGTGATGTACTTCTTTCTCTATCTTTTGCTGAATATGTGTAGAGTGTACCCCAGTATTAATATCCATGGTTTTTAAGGCTTTAGCTATATCACCTTTCTGATATAATTCAATACTTTTCAACATCTTAGAACTCTGATCCAGACTATCCTGAATACTGGAAACTCTTTTGTTAATACACTTAGTGGCTAGATTATTCCAGTTCATCAACCATACTTCAGTAGGTTGTTCTATGGATCTATCTACAGTTCTCCAATAATACATTTGAGATCTATTCTTTCCATCTGGTGAGTATTGATTAAAATCAGAGGTTTTGGGGAAAACCTTTTCATTATAGGATTCATCTCCTTGGGGTGTCTTCCAGATATGACCATCATCAAAATCAGAGGGATTTTGAGATGTGATTTCCATATCAAGATTCTTCTTATATGATAACAACTGTCTATTCTTTTCAAATAGTTTCTGCAATTCTATGTCTCTCTGACTTCTAGCGCTGACCATGTTAATAACAGCATGGCTAGGTCTTTTAAGGATATTTTTGCAGTCGGGACAATAGAATGAATCTATCTTGGGATCATGAATCTTCTGAGGGTGAAGACATTGAGAAGGGAATGATAGAGATGAACTTGAGGAAGGTTTCTTAGACGTATCAAACCATATAATTGATTTATCTGAGAGATCTTTAACAGAGGTTGCACGTGCAAGATATTGACGAGCAGGCTGTAGGAATTCTGTGTCTACGACCCATTTTCAAGGAAACTTTAATTTAGACCATTGAATAGCTTCAGACGCCATTACTTGACTATGTGATGTCCCTTTGGTCACCACGCTTTTGCCAGGCGCGGGGGAATGCTTAACAGCAGGATACAGGGCATTCGTCAGACGATACATGACTTGATACTGTAAAGCAAGAGGACAAGATCCAGTAAGCATGTGGATACCTTCAGTTTGAATAAAAATCTTAAAGATTTGATTCAAATGTTTCTCCTGGTGGATGGCAATAGGATAATTGGGATAGACAGTGGTAAAAATGGAACCAGCATGAAGACCAGTTTGGACAGTTGATTGCAAACAATTAGAGAAGTACAAATGGCGATTATCTAAAAGACAAGATAACATACCAGAATTTAAACCTTTTCTAAATAGAGGATGAAAACCTAAAGAAATAGCACCTATATGCAAGAATTTATATTTTGTTTGAGACTTTAAGGCAAGAATATCTTTTTCACACAAGATTTGAAGAAAGTATTTATCTTGATCATTCGACTGGATATGTAAAACATTCTCAACAACTTTAATATTGGTTTTAGAAACTAGATTAAAAGATGAAAGTTTGTCATAGACATCAGAGGGTTTTAAGGTATGTAATTGCCAAGCAGGGCTAGGAGTGTTTTCTTCAATTTCTAAAGTATCAGAATTTACAGTTGATACAGATAACTCATCGAGAGTACATGTATCAGGCATACCTGGAACAACTTCAACTGGATGATTTAGAGCTTCCATTATGGCGCCTATTTTCGGTACTTAAATCGGATCCAAAAAATGCCTATCCTTTGGCTTAGGAGGGACCATGCCACTTCCCTATCTTCGACGCTGAATTGAACGTGATACCGAATCACAGTAGTTAAAGGAGCCAGAGAACAACTAATACAGAACTCAAGCAAGATATTGCATCAAAGTAAACAGATACTTAGAAATGAAACATTCATTCATGGATCAAACATAGCTTAAACATGGCTCTGATACCATTTACTACAGGATCTTTCAAACTTCTTACTTTCGCACTTTCTTATTAAAACTTGTATACAATTCCAACTTAAACTACAGACTTACAGACTAACAGACTTCAACTCCAAGCTAGATTTTCGAATGATCTTATAATGATCTTAGACACTCTGAATGATCTTATCCTAAGGATCTCTCCCGAATGATCTGTCTAATAACTCAGAGAACTCCCTAATGATTTGTGTGTGTTTGTTTACATATATATATATATATATATATATATATATATATATATATATATATATATATATATATATATATATATATATATATATATATATATACAGATCATGTATATATGAATGGTGTGTGTGTGTGTGTCTATATATATATATATATATATATATATATATATATATCTGTAAGCTATATATATTTACATATATATATATATATATATGTATTCATTGTATATATGTATATGTATATATATATATACATATACATATACATACATATATATATACATATATACACATATACATATACATATACACACACACAGATATATATATATCTATGTATATATACATGTACATATATGTATATATACATATAGATATATGTACATATATATATATATATATACATATATATATATATATACATATATACATATATATATATATACATATATATATACATACATATATATACATATATATACATATATATATATATCTGTATGTATGTATATGTACATATACATACATATATATATATATATATATACATATATACACATATACATATACATATACACACACAGATATATATATATATATATATATATATATACATGTACATATATGTATATATCCATATAGATATATGTACATATACATATACATATATATATATACATATACATACATACAGTTATATATAAATATTCATTTACATATAGATATGTGTGTGTGTGTGTGTGTGTGTGTGTGTGTGTGTGTGTGTGTGTGTGTGTGTGTGTGTGTGTGTATCTATATGTATATATGTATATATGTGTATAAACAAACTCTGAATGATCTTATCCTAGGTATCCAGCAAGCATGTGGATACCTTCAGTCTGATACCATTTACTACAGGATCTTTCAAACTTCAAACTTTCGTACTTTCTTATTAAAACTTGTATACAATTCCAACTTAAACTACAGACTTACAGACTAACAGACTTCAACTCCAAGCTTGATTTTCGAATGATCTTATAATGATCTTAGACACTCCGAATGATCTTATCCTAAGGATCTCTCCCAAATGATCTGTCTAATAACTCAGAGAACTCCCTTATTTATCGCATTAGGCAGGGAAGATCAATGGTTATCACAAGCTGACAAGATCAACGACACACAAAAAAAGAGGCAAAAGATGAGATAAACATGTGGGTTATGGGCCCATGACACACCACCATAAAGCAAATAGTAACTAAAGTCTATCGACACGGCCGACAGAATACCACCTTTGAAAGTGGTGAGGTCCACAAACATGACATAAAGAGAGTTATAGTGCTCTCCACTCACTACCACGGACAGACCCTATGATTAGTCATCATCTATGAATTCATGTGAACCAGCTGGCAAATATGGTGAGTTTTCAGTGTCACCAGTGTCATCATTAGTATCACTAGTAGTGTGGTCCATGAATAAAGCAGTTGGCATCCGACACAATCTTCCATCAGGCATTTCTGGAAAGATAGCTTCATGACTGACAGTTATCTTTCTCCATAGTGAAGCAACTGGTAAAGCTGGTTGTATACGAGCATGGGCATTATACTGATGATTCTGCACCAAGAATAATTCAAAATGCACTCTAAAAGGAATCCTTAATGCAATAAAAATATTGTGAAGCATATTGGGCGCAATGTTTACATAGTAATTTGTGGCAGATGTTCTTGGCATAACATAGTCAAGAAATTCAAACATATAATCTGGCATGTCTCCAGATTCCCAATAATTTTCACGACTGGGATTAAACTTAGGCCACAATGTAGACCATCTAAAACTAAAGGTAGTGCCCATTCTATACAACATCTATTTTAATTTATTACCCGTACCCATTAAATCTGGATTATTACCAGGCCTATTCAAGAGAGTAGTGTGAACACTATTTTCTCCTTCAATTTCTGCATAATGAGTACTCTAGGCAATATTATGGCAATTCAAAGTATCTGCTGATTCATAAGACAAAACCTTTAATCTTCTAATTTCATTTTGCAGCTGAGTTTGAACTAAAGGCCTTGAGCGCCACAAGTGCTCATGAAACTCATCCCAAATTTCAGCAACAGTCATTATGTTTTTAGACTGAAATTCTCTTGTTAAATAATCAGCTACAAAATTCTTATGACCAGGAATGTGCTCAACAGAAAAATCAAAATCTGATAAATAGGTTGCCCACCTGATTAATCTGCTCACAGATCTTTTTTTCAAATTGTCAGCTGAATTTAAAATACTCATAAAATTCTTTAAATTAGAATGAACAATGAAATGTTTGGACCTGATGAAGAACATAAGAGCTTGGATAGCTTTTATCACAGCTAAGATTTCTTTATGAGTTGAATGATAATTCAACTGAGCTTTCTTGAAACTGCCAGAGGCATATCTGCAAGGTTTTTCAGTTCCATCGGCTAACCTTTCTTTTAATATGGCTCCCCAATATTGATCTGAGGCATCAGTTTCAATAATCTTCTAACCATTTCCTAGTAACTGTAAGGGAGGCAAATTAACACATTTCTATTTAATGCTTTTCACAGCAGAACTCATTTCTTCATTCCAAGCAGGAGGCTTTTTAGACAATCTTTTGTTAAGTAAAACTCTATCTTGAGCAACATTAAATAGTGACCAGAAATGTAATTAACACAACCCAAGAATCTTTGCAACATTATTTTATCAGTAATCTCATCAGGAAAGTTCTGTATATTCTGTAAAACATGAGGCTGAACACTGACTTCTCCTGATCTAAGCGTAATCCCAAGAAAATCAATTTCATCTTTGAAGACTACCATTTTTTTTTTGATAAGACCAAACCATTATCAAAGGCAATCTGATAAAACTGTTGTAAATGTTTAAGATGATCCTTAGGTGATTTACTAAAAATAAGTATATCATCAATGTATACTATAATGAACTGACTATAGGTAGCAAAAATTTCATTCATCATTTTCTGGAAAATACTAGGAGCAGTCTTAAGGCCAAATGGAAGAACATTCCATTCATACTGTCTGAATGGGGTGATGAATGTTGTCTTATACTTATCTTTTTCTGCTACCTGAATTTGCCAAAATCCTGATTTGAAATCAAATTTACTATACACTTTACTACTAGCGATTGTCTGTAAAATCTCATCTTTAGAGGGGATAGGATGTTGAACAGGAACTACATATTTATTCAAAGGGATGCAGTTTTTCACTAATCTTTTCTTACCCCTGACTTGCTCACTTCTCTTGTTAACATAAAAAGCTTCACAACCCCATGGGCTATGAGAATCTCTAATTAAACCTTGTTCTTTTAACTGCTTAATCTCTGCAAAACATTCTTCTCGAAGAGAAGGCGACATTCCAGAGTGGTGAGCTTTAAACTTGGGTTCAACATGCTTACCATTGTTATCAGTGACTAACTGTAACTCTATATTGCACACATGTGTTTTCCTATGCTGAAAAGCAAGAGGATTTTCAGAACAACAATCTCTTATAATCTTTGTAAGCACAGGATCTATATCTGCTTTACAACAACTGTTTTTCTAAAAAAGCCACTCATTATTTACAGGTTTCTGAACTTTGGACTTTAATGGAATCTTACACTCATATCTATGCTTTTTATACAAGGAATACTTTTGTGCCAGCAAAACTTCATGCTTACTTATGGTGATGGGATAAAAGTAGGCTAAATTATCTGATCCAAAAATGATATCAAACAATGGGATTTCATGATGTATGACCTTGAAATTAAATACGGTATTCCCTAGGAGAACAGGAACACTAGCTAAATATTCAGAAATCACTGTCTTCGTATTGAAGGTCAGACGAACAAAATCAGGAACCCATTTATCTATAGGAATAGCATGAAATATAGCTAAGGAGGCATCTGCACCAGTATCTAGAATAACATCTAAAGCATAGGCTTTAAAACCTTTCCACTTAATA